>OY769908.1:6129550-6326473 GCA_963669185.1 Dyspetes luteomarginatus | reverse complement strand
AACAAAACGCGCTCTTGGCTTGCGTGGTGTGTGGCGGAAACGGTCTAGTGTGTGTGTGTGTGCAGCGCTCGGCGCGTCCCCGTCGACGGTGCGCGGACGGGAAATCGGCCGAGGGCGCTTCGGGCAATGGATGCCAGCAGGCGGCGAGATACGACGCCATTTTGATATACGGTCTCACGTCAAGGAACGCGAAGGGAAAAACTTGCGCGCGCGCGCGCGCACGTGTGTTCATGTGTACGTGTGTGCCTCGCTCGAACGTCTCTCACAACGGCGCCCCTCTGTCATACGAGAGAAATTCTCATGTATTCTTAAATACACTTTAATAAAGTTTTGAATTTTTATTAAGGGGGGCGGGGTCGTAATCGTGTTGCCTGGGTGTCGTTTAGCCGGTCTTAATACTGACGAGTTGAGAAATTCTTGCCGCGCATTTCCGGAATGAGGGAAATAAGGAAGTAGAGCAAAAAAAAAAACGTGAGAAACAGAGAATAATATTTGTGGCTGTGTTCTTGCAGCGTGCGCGCATGTGTGTGTGTGTGTGTGTGTAGTGTGCCTGACGTTACGTTCGACGACGTTGCCTGGTGCCACACGCTGTGACAAGTGACAGGTGAATCGATCCGCTGAGCTTAATACGTAGCTCCGTTTTGTGTGCGTGTGCGCGCACCCGTGTTTTTCTCTCTGTGTGCCTCTGCGTGCACGCGGCAAGATAGACCGCGCTGCGCGCTGCTCACGGATAGCTCTCGTCGCATCGTTGGTGATCTCTCCTCCCTCCCATTTCCCCTCCTCCTCGTTCCCTTTATCGCCCGTGTGTGTACAACGTACTCGCACGAACACCCGCGCTCTCCCGGAGGGCAATACGCGAGTATACTCACGCTCGTTTTCGTGCAAGACCTCGTCCGTTAACCCGCTCGAATATATATATATATATATATATCTTTTGCAAGGATTATCTAGTTGATTATCGAGCATTTTTTTCATCGTTTCCTTTTATCACTCTCTCTCTCTCTTTCTGTGTATCTCTCGCTCTCTGGTCGACTGGAGGGGTAGCTCTTGGGTAGGAGCAATCGGTGACGTGAAAATTAGTCGTGTGCGCGCGCCAAGTGTTCGGAAAACCCGCTTCTTTTTTTCACCTTTCTCCTTCTGTTCTCTCTCCCCCTCCCCTCTCTTTCGCCCCACCACTCAACGCTATCCAAGAAAATCATCGGGCTCTCGTAAGGGCTCTTCGTGAATAACGAATTGCACGCTCCTCGTGTGTCATATATATATATATACATATATATATTTGTGTTTCGCCAGTTTATCGCGCGTGTGTGTGTGTGTGGATATATAATATCCCTAATATGTGCGACTAATGAACGGCCGAGTGCGGGCACATCTGTGAAGATATTACGAATTTTCAACTGAGCGTCACCTCGTACGACATTTTTATTTTATTTCATTTTTACATTCGTTCGAACGTGGAACGAAACACGCGAGGGAGAAAAATACGAAAAGGAAACAAAAAGAGTCGGAGAGAAAGAGGAAAAGCGTACCGGTACGTGTGCCGGAGAAATAATTTGCCGATACGAGAAAAACGTTGCATCGAGTTATTGTTTATTGATCATTGGGAATTCACGTTGAATTGTTTCTTTTTTTTTTTAACTTCTTTATAAGACAACGAGTGAGATGGTGAAAAATTTTGAGGTTAGCAAGTGATGAACGAATTGTGGCCTCATAAATTGTGCTTATTACCGATGTCGAGATGAATCTTGAGGCTCTTTCGTGCCTGGATCCATCATTTAATATCTCAGGCACGGGTAAATGTGCCTATTTGAGATTCGATGTTCAAATCAACGTCGTGCAACGTCGTACGCGTATTTTTTAAACAAAGAGCGAAATTTTGTTGAAATAAACGCTCTCGTATGTTCGAGGACGAGGAAAAAGAAAAAGAACGATAAACAAAAATGGCAAAAATCCTCAACAAGGACCCCGTGACTTATGAGCGGGAACGAGATAGTTTCATAAGGGAGCTTCATCACTTTCACGAGACACGGGGGTAAGGAAGCATTTTTTTCATCTTGATTTTCTCGATCTTTGTCTTGGTTGGACTTGGACTTTTATTGTCTTGGTTCAGTTGTTTTTTATTTTTAAATATTTTTCGTGTAAATTTATTAGAACGAGCAATTAAATCTACTGATCAAAGTGTGTGAGACAAATTGTAGATGATATATAATTGATTAATTATGATTTTTTTCCTTTTCGTTTAAATTTTTATCAATACAATAAGATTGACGTACAGCCAGTCGTATCAATCAAAATATTAACCCTATAAGTGTACACATTTTGGGCGTACCCATTAAGGGGGCAACATAACCCCTAAATATTCGTTTGCACAAATTCTCTATTCAAATAATTAGATATTTTCGGTAAAAGTGAGATATTATGAAAAGCATAGTTCATGATAATTGTAATACTTGCATTGAACAACTGATCAATGAAAACTATTAGGCTGTAACATAAATAATTTGGGGTGTAGTGCACTATTGTACTTATAACCGAGGTTAATTCTGTTACAACCCAATATAACCTTTTCAACTTGAGAAGTTATGAACGTAACTTTGGAGAAAAATCAGTGTCGAGGTAAATAATAATTTTTCTACATTTTCAAAAGTTTATATTATTAATGCATTGCTTCCATAAAGTGTCCTAAATGGTAAAAACAAAAATGGAGAAAATGGTACCTTTGTCGATAATTTTGTCAATTTAGAGCACAATTTGATCATAGACTCGTAACTTAAATTTTTGTACAACTTCAGAACACGTTATTTAAAGGGAGATTAGTAGTGACTTTTGGACTTACTTCCCTATGTTAACATGGATACTGGTTTAGCAAAAATTTTAACCAAACCCACATATTTTATTGAAACAATTTTCACATTAAATTAATAATATTCGAAGCAATTAATGGATACAAGCGGGCCTCACCCTGATTTCAAAAAAGACTAATCGTTATTTTTAAAAATGAATCTTTATAAACGACATTCATTTTAAATTTTCCCTCCGGAAAGACAGCTGGAGGAAGAAAAATAAAACATATGATTTCCTAACCTCTCAACTCTCACCCTAAAAACGCAAATTAATTAAAAAATTCTCTCCCGTCAAGGGTGTATTTGCCATGCCAAATTGTGTTCAAAAAACGTTTTTCAACGTTGCAATGCGAATATATTACATAGCTCAGAAGTTAAGTATAACGCCCTTCACCCTTAACCAAAACACAGCATTATTAATTAACCTCGAAAAAGTTTGTAAAACTTTTATTTTACTTAAAAGTAATAGCGTTAACCTAATATAATAGTCCAAGACATTTTATGAGCCTTTTTTAATAGTTTGATAATCGTTATAGAACTTACAGTCTGATCAGAGCAATGCTTAACTACGTTAACAAGTTATCCTACTACTTTCTCATCGTTTATTTTTCCTTCCCATCACAGCAACAACATTTTAAAGCCCATACAAAACTTATCTCTTACACACAAACGGAATTATCGATCTTCACGTTTTCAATAATTCAATGGAATCTATTTGATGGAAAAATTTATTTAATTTCACGAATAATCCCAAATCCTCAAAGCCACAAGAATTACCCCAGAACATGGTCGTAGGGTTAAAAGGCTTTTCGGTTGATTTCTCGTGCGGCTGAAATAAACGCGATACATAATGTCGAACGAAATCGAAAAATCGAAGAGAAAGTCATCTCATTCTCTTTCTCTAGTTTTTCTTTACCGTCGTACAAGCCAAATCGTCTTCCCAGAGTTCATTGTATCTATAGTAGCATTTCAGAGAGGCCCGTTCGCCGCGTTCACATATTAAATATTTCAGTCACTCGTTTCCGCACAACTCTCGGAGAGACCTCTCAGTCTAGAGAATAGTCGAAGTAACACATGTTATATATATAGGTCTTTCCGAGAGTTGTGCGGATACGAGTGACCGAAATATATAAAATTTATTTACATATATAGACATAAATTCGTCCATCTTTTTTACGTTGTCTCGATATAACGAAATTTAAACGAATCAAAAAAAGATAGATAAATTTTCCGATGTTAAAGATTTAATAAAATTTTCCTTTTTTTTTCTCTCTTTTTTTTTTTTGCAGTACGGCTTTCAAAAAGTCACCGAAAATCAGCGGGAAGGAAATCGATCTGTACTTGCTGTATGTCCTCGTCACCGCCCATGGCGGATGGATGAAAGTAAGTTATTCTTAAAAAATATATAATGATAGCAATAAAATATTGCATGTAAATTTATCTACAACTTTTGGACAGCAAATTTTGTAAACGTATCTAAACCCCCCGCATATGTTAATACAGCTGATATGAGAGGGTTTTATCTACGCTCTTTGATTTGATCACAATGATAAAAAAAAAGACTTCGGTAGGGTAAAAAAAAAAAAACAAATTGGGGAAAAAAAAGCGAGCATACCTGCATTGATGGAAATTTATGGAACCTTTTTGTTCCTTATTGAACGTTTCTCGGTTATACGTGAATTTCCTGCAGAGACAATTAAGAAATAATTATGACTCATCGAAACTCGCGAAAACTTTTGCGATGGAAATAATTTAATTTTTGGGCATTGAAAAAATCATATCATTTAACTTGATAAACTTGATAAACGCAAGAACATTTTCTTTTTACAAATTTAATTTGTTGAATTTTGTATGAAAATAAAAAATTTGACAAATTACATTTTGCTTTGAAATGAAATATTACGTAGAAAGGATGACGATTAATGTCGTGAAACCTCCGTGAAATATAATAAATGTAATTAAACCGTACTCGCGTATGGAACAACCTGCACCGCTGACACCACCGAGATAATTATTCTCGTGTACATGAGAATTAAAAAAAAAAAAAAAAAAAAGAAGAAGAATTTTCGCCACGGTGTCGAGTTTGTCGTGTCCACGACTCTTTGCACCGAGTTGCGAACCCTCGTGCGATTATCGAACCAAGAATGCGGCAGAGTACAATGAAGAGATCATTCGTTCAAGTTCTTCATTTTTTTCTCTTTTTCTTTTTTTTTTTCTTGGCGAAAAAATCTTGGTTACGAAGACGATTACCTCGAAGATACAGCATATATATATATGTATATTTGCGAAGAAAAAATGATTGAAGATTCCTTTTGTCATGCGAAACATCGCGTTGCTTGAACGTTATCCAACGTGATGATCGATTTTCTTGCATAGAATATCATTTTCTCCCGAGGCGATTCGAGAGACGATCCTCCTCCTCGTTGAATAACTTTATTTTCATGCGGAGACTTATTTTTATATCCGAGGCCTGGCACCTGCATTGTATATTATCAGTTTGTATTTTGTATATTTATTTATCGCTATAGGATAATAATCTTTAATAAAATTGTAGAATATTATAAGAAGCATCAGAGTCGTATTAACGAGATTTGTGGCCCTCGTGGATCTCAACGGGTTGCGTAATTTATTCCCGGGATATTTTTTATTTATTTTTATTTTTTAATCCACTACAAAATTAAAAAATACACAATTACAATATTACAATACAAAATAAAAATTCAAAAGCATTCTCTCAAAGCCCGATCGCCATAGTGACGAGCCGAGGGCGTCTTCAATATATATTGAACACTACATATACATGTGTGTGTGTGTATGTGAGAATTATGTATGTATACATTCTCTCTCTAATCTCAATTCACGTGTGTGCTTTATACTATAAACGCTCTATGTGTATATGCACGTTATATCGATCGTTAGCTCGAGCCACTCGTTCCGATTACTTGCGAGAGTGACGACAGCTTGACCAGCAATGATTTATCACTAGTCAACAGAGAGAGAGAGAGAGAGAGAGAGAGAGAGAGAGAGAGAAAGCTTTTTGAAAGCTTTTTCAACATTTTCGTGAAATCTGAGATCCAACCTCGAAAGTCATACCCGTTGTCATTCTTTCGCCCAAGGTCAATATGTCCCAGTTCAAAAGTACAATTTTTTTTTTGTTTTTCATGCCAGTGACATTTAATTTATTTACCAAATTCATTTAGACATTTTAGTAAATAATTAACTGCTCTTTATGCTCTCGTCATGATTATCAACAATAAAAAAAAAAATCATTGCATGATAAATAAGCCCGTATTATACGTTTTTAAGAGATAAATATATTTAGCGAGCAGCCTAAAAATCTGAGAAATTTCACTTCTACTCAGAAAAAAGTTTACTTAATGTTAAAAAAAAAATCTTTTCTCAGTTTAAATGTTACGAATACGTATATTCATATATAAGTATTTGTTACATACAATTGATGCAAAATCAAGAAAAGTGTAAATTCAGTCTGAGAGATGCTCGACAGCCACACACTTTACTCTCGTGACCCGTAAACGCTGAGCTTAAAATATTTACAGCTCGATTTGTGCGAGAGTTAACGAAACGAAAGTGGGGCCGTCGCGCAAGGGAGAGCGAGAGAGAGAGAGAGAATATCCCTGATGACACGTGTGTTCCATCCTCTTTTCGCGAGGCTTCTCGAGCCTAAAAGTGTTTGAGAAAAATGACAAGACGTTTCCTGACTTTGCCTTCAATTTTATTATTCACTCGCCCTGTGGATATTTTGAAAAAAAAAATTAGCGGCTCCCGCCTTTCATCCTTCACGGCGTCAAGTTGATGCATATTCTTTTATTTTTTTCCGTCTATCTAACTCATTTCGTTGAAATATCCTCCTTATTTGCCACCAACAAAGCAAAAGCATTGGAGATTTTTTTACTTTTTGTACCAAAATCTTTATACAAATATCTCGAGGCTTTTGATTTACAAGAGAATTATTACATCTCAGGCAATCGTTGCGGCACAATATTTTGTACACTACTGCAGTATAATAATAATAATAATAATAATAATAATAATAATAATAATAATAATAATGTTAATAATATTTTATTGTCTCATCGTTTACATTGAGGTGTACAAGTTTGTATGTTTGTACATGGTGTGTAATCGATTAATCTCAGACCATTACATTATTGAGCCGAGAGATTCAAATTTTGCTAATTATCGACTTGCTCATTTATAGGAAAAAAAAATGCAGGTGCCAATTAAAATGCAAACAATTTTCCCCCTTTATACGATCGTTGATACTAGCGAATAATGAATAGTAGTCTCACAAAGTATGATTGTTTTTTATTTTTATTTTAACGCAAGTCGAGACAGTAACGACGCAGCAGTTACTTAATCATCGCGCTCAGCTTTTGTTACAGAAGCAAGTTGAACACAGTGTGCCACACACTGGGAATATTCGAGCTTAACGATCCATAATACTGTTAACAACGTAATTTTGTGGTCAGTCTCGGAATCCAAGTTGATAAGGACCTCGTTCTTAGAGTCTAGGTCGAGACGGGCTTTTCGTTAACCGGGGGACTCCGGGAACAGCGTCGTCATCGACCTAGACACTAAGAACCTGTACCCCGATAACGGATGATTACACATGAGACGCAGTTACAAAATAAACACGCCCCACGACCTTCTCTATTATCTAAAGGTTGTAGTAACTTTTTTTGTTTATCAACCGAATTGGCTGACAGAAGTCTCTATTTGTTCGTTTTCCCGAAATTTATTTTTCAAAAAACTCACATTTCATAAAATATTATCGTACATTCAGCCCATATTTTGTTCGAAGACGCTAATCGATCAAATTGTGGGCACTAAAAGTTTACGGTTACCATCTGTAATCGTAATTTCAAACAGTAACTCTAAAGTTTTATTATTATTATTTTTTATTGTGTTTTCCAACGTATACCCTTGAGGGTTTTTACGTACCCTTCCCATTCCTATCACTCCCTCCAACCGGACTTCGCTGAGCTAACCTAACTTTCGGTGCGTCCGCAGCCGACCCAGCTAGACTGTACCGCATTCGCCATGGGCACAGAAAATCTGTGTCGGTACAGTCGGCTCTCTCGGCAGAGTTGTGGTGTTCCTACAAGAAATCACCAAATTCTGGGAAGATTGCCTCGTGCTCAGCGATTTGATGCGCCAGCCAGCGCAAGGGCTAAGCGGTCACCGCACCAAGTACTGTCCGCGTCCAACGCTTCTGCACTTCGGTGACTGCCAGAGCCACACGCCGACCGCTGTCGGTGTAAAGCTTTATTATTTCTCCTGCAAACGTGTGCGAGAGCTGCTCAAATAAAAAAGAGATCTCAGATAATATTTAGACATTTTACTGTGGTCAGTTTGAACAGTTTTTTGCAGATTTTTATTACACACGGCACAGGCCCATTGTGCCGTGCAGCATTATACATAACGCCCTTGGCACACATTATGGCCTGATTCTCCCCCTATCACCAGGCTAATTTGTAATTTATCCGGTATTTTTCTAATGGCAATATTTTTTACAAATTTATGCAGACAGATAAAATTGTCAGCTGGATTTGGAACAGTGGAGGAGTTCTTGAATTTAAGTATATACGATCAGTATCTGTTTGTAATAGAGAAAAAGTTTTAACTGAACATCAAATATTTTTTCACTCGGTGATATATATTTATATTTATAAGATTTTGATTTCCAACATTCAGACAAAGTGATATATGGACTCTCGATATGATTAACGTCATATAGTGATTACTCTCGTAGTTTGGATGAATAACGTTTTTATAACCAGTAAATCCCACAGAAGCATTGTAGATGGCAAATGTTCATTTTCTGGTTCAACGTTTGTGCATATACCAAATTTTACTTTATCGCCATTTTGTAAAAAGCGTTTTTAATGGCAAATTTTATTCATTATACGCCTCAACTGTGTAAATTAATTGAAAAATCGAAACAAATTCGCTCTACTTGGTGTAAACTCGTTTTAAGGGATAGAAATTTCCTACCCTCGTATAGATAGCTCATAAAAGGTTGGGGATGATTCTCGAGTCTACTACGAGAGCGATTGAGTCCAAAGCCTTGAAGTGGAAGTAGGCAGGACATGAATGGCGGTGGTCTCGGCAGGGGAGAGAGAAATTGTCCACCTTTGTGCTTCGTGATAACTACATAACTGAACGCAAAACATCGTCCGCGCTTTCTGTCTCGCGAATCCCCGTCAACGCGTTATAAGCGCGCCAGGCGAGAATCGCGTGGATTCATCGTCGTCCGTGCAAGATAGTAGCGAATGGAAGAAAAAGAGAGAGAGAGAGAGAAAACGAAAGAGTCATCGACACCACCGTCGTTGCGTATGCACGTCTTTCCCCCACTCCTCAGTCTCGATAGTCGAAAATGGAACGCGAAGCGAGGGCGCCCTCTCTCGCCGCAACTACATACTTTGATTCCGGAGTGCAGCAATCGCGCACAGAGTCGCGAGTGTGCTAAGAGAGAGATAGAGCGGGGTGGGGGGGGGGGGGGAGACTAATCATGTAACAGGGACGAGGCGGAAGTGGCGTCAAGGTCAGGGTCAACCGGGTGAGAAGGTAGAGGGGGAGAGAGAGAGAGAGAGCGACAGTGGCAGTTTTCAAAGGAGGGGATCGAGAGACCAACGTCAGTACGGAAAACGAACGAGAGACAGCGAACTGGACCAGAGGATTCTCTCTCTCACTCACTCTCTCTCTCTCTGCGCTCCGCGCTCTGTACTCTGCGCTGTGGGCAGCAAAACTGGGAGTAAGAGGAGAGAAACTATTATGTAAGAGACGACTGCTGATCAGTGCAAGGGCGACGGAGAAACGGGATTCCCGTCAACGTCGCGAGAGGTGACGGAACTATTCTACTCTCTGTGGATGTGCAGTAACCACCCCCCCTCCCCCATTCCGTCCATTTCAAGTAGAATGCGCAAGGATCCGCCGCCTCACATCTCAACAAGTGTGATCGGGCATCGACGAGAAAAGCATTTTAGTCCAGCAACCCGCAAGATTCGCACGGAACCCAAACGTGGGAGAGAAAATTATCGACGCCCTTACCACGTTCTCGCTTCTTCGACAGTTGTGCATTTGTCAGCCGCCACGTGGTAAACGATAATTTATTGAATTTTCAACATTTCTCGATATATTATAATTTTATACAATTTTTATCCGACAATTTTGCATATATACGGGAATTTTTTCAATCGGATAAATTTCGAGTGTATGACAACTCGAATATGCAACTTATCGATATTGTATCAACTTGGAAATGCCACCAATGTGCGTCCCGTATCAAATGGCATACGTTTTAATTTCTCCTCTGGGTATTAATTCGGACGGTTTTGCATTGACTATTCATAAGGTTAAATTTAAACTTGATAATGCGTATCAACTGGAAAGTAAATTTTGAATGGCAATACCAAAATGAAGTTTCGATGAGTATCCAGCCAATGGGAATTCGAGTCGAAACTATTTCGTAACAATTGGAGTTGGTAGACTTTGGGAATTTTGGATACGTACAATATGACTAGTTGGACATTTGAATTAAATAAATAATCGAGTTGATTATCATATAGTCGAGATGATCCATCACACTTCGCCTTATCGAATAAGCTAAGAATTAAACCACTCGAATCGCAACGTAGTCTCTTATCGACACTTTTATTAGCTCTTTTCTTACGGTTATAAATCTTATGCGACAGTTTATTCTCCAGAGTTAAGAAAATCAAGAAATGCTCAAACAAACACAGCAAATTGCTTCATTTCCTTTACGAATATTATTGAGACAAACGTTGTTCGTCCAACCGTAATCACTCCACCAACCCAAACGTCAAATTATTAAGACTAAAAATCGAAAAATTGTTTATCCGTAACAACTGGACATTATGAAAATGTGAAATTAATCCGAGGGTGTAGATTTTTTTTAATGTAATTAATAGCATGAAAAATGTTGAAAATTATGAAAAACTGCTCGAATATGAAAACGTGTTGATGTAAAATATATCCCTCGTATAATAATATAAAACGTCACACCTTTCATTTAACTTAAAATACTTATAACGGTAAATTATCGTCTTCTCTTGACACAGTTGATCCAATTTAATTCTTGAATTATTCAATATTATGAAATATTGCAATTACATTTTATGATATTGATTTGAACACGTAAAGGTAACACAGTACCTGACGGACGTATTCCAGTACGAGAATTCCACGCCACGATCGATAAACTCGAGCACATATTTTTATACTCTTTTATATATACTACACTAACGTATATGTAGTACAGTACTTTCATATATATATATATATATATATATATATATATATATATATATTTGTGTCCATCCTCTTCGGGCTAATAGAATCTAGTTCGCAAGAGACTTTTCATACTCTCCGCGGAAATTCAAAGCCTCGTCCACGGACTTGCATTTCTCAGTTTTGCAGAATACTCTGCAATATCCCCATTTCATCGGGCTGTACAGTCGTTGGTTTACCCGAGAAACTTTAGTCTTACGAATGATGGGACAAAACTTGAGCAACTTCTGCCGAGGTAGCTCTTTCGCTCTCTTTGGGTCTCCATTTGCATCAGTATTCCTTTTTCTCTTTCTCTCTCTCAGTTATCCTACCGAGAAGCACTCTGTATGAAGTCCGTTGCCACGACGATACGACGACATATCTTCGAAGAACATTTTCTTGGATTTCTTGGGTTAAGAGGGTTGCCAGAGCTCTTCTCTCGAATAAATCTCGAAAGACGCATCGACTTCATTCGAGAGCCTTCCAGAACTTACGAAAAATTTTGCCATACTTTTTTGCCGCGTCAATAAGGCGAATAAGAAAAAAATGCCTCACGGTGAGAATCATTTCAAAGTCAAAAAGACGTTTTGGCTCGTCATCTCTTGTTGTTATTTGAGCCTTGTAGGTGGGCGAATGAAGCAACTTGAAGATTTTCAATAAATCGCTTTGTTTAAGATTTTTGCCATGAGTGTGGATTTACAGTAGAATATCGATTATTCGGACCATTCGAACTCTCCGTTATTATGCGAGACTTGCTTTATTCGAACGTTCCATTATTCGGACTATGGCGTGAAATTTTCTTCTTTTCATTTGTCCCGAGCTACATTGTTCCAAATACTTAATTATTTTTCCCATTTGCAATGTGAAAAACTGACATCCACGACAAGACTTTTCCATTATCCGAACTTTCGATATAATCTCAACTAGGCCCAGTCCCCATGTGTTCGGATAATCGAGGTTCTACTGTATGTTGGTAATCAGGAAAGAGATGCTGTATTATCGATTGCTGTAAGATCGAGGAAGACAGCAGGACGGATATAATATTGAGGCGCAGTTGATACCCTACAGATCAATATATGCCAGACAAATTGCTTTTCTTTCAATTTTATATAAATATTTCTTGACTAGATTGACCGTGTTGTTTTTCTCCTGTCATCGTGTAACTCAAGTGCAACGTAACGCGGAAAAAATTCAATCTAGTTCTATATAGTCGTATTTCCAATCTTGATTTAAAAAAAAAAAAAAAATGAACAGATCGCAAACGTCCTCTATTTTCTTCCGTTCGCTTCCCATTGGCAACCGTACGCGTAGAACGGCTTGTGTATATCCACAAGGGTATATATATATATATATATATATATATATATATATATATATATATGTCCCCTCAGGATACAATTATACCGTGATATATATAACGCGCATCGTCACCTCTCTCCGTTTCACCAAGAGTTATTCTCGTATATAACGTACGTACACATAAACGCCATCCCATATCGATTTTAAACTCGATGCTATTATCTCGCATGTGTCCCTGCCATACCGTATCCTCTGCTTTTACACTTCTCCATCGTATGCTCGAATCAAAGGACTCTACACCGACTAAAAATTGATCCATTTAGCCCAATTCCAAATTGCCCAATTGTTGGGGAAATAAATCTGATTTAAATAGATCCATTATTATTATTATTATTATTATTATTATTATTATTATTACAATAGTATTTAATTAATTAATCAATTGATCAATAACAACATACGATATAGGAAACAATTTAGCTTCCATACATACAGACAGTAAAGTGCGTTGAAAAAAGGCAAATTCGTTGGCAATGTCGTTTCTTTGATCGCTCAAGGGCGAACGAACACGTTTTACGGCCATGGTCGTCGCGAGATAGTCGCCTATAATCTGCTTCGCTCTCATATCTCTCTCTCTCTGCTCTCTCAATCTTTCTATTCTCTTCATCCCGAAGTTTTTCGCCTAGACCAGATGTTTTTTATACTTTGAAAACTGGTATTTGGAATTAGGAGATTTTTTTTTTGCTTCTAAATTTAATATACGATAGTCTCGAATGACAAAATTCCACCTCATAATAAATGTATTTAAATTCATGGAAATTCGTATTCTCCATTAAGTATTTTGAAAATTAACCATTTTCGTTAATCTGACATCAGAATGGTCACGACCATTAAATCTTACAGAAGGGTTGAAATTGTAGGCAATTTTCGTCCGTTTATTATTGAGCTACTGGGCTCACAACGCGCACAAGCGCCGGTAATTGCGCGGTGTGCGAATTGAAAAGTGGAAAGCGTGAAAGAAAAAGAAAAATAAAACAAAATAGAGACGGAGCCTCGAAATCCCTCGAGAGATTCTGACTGTGGCAGGATGAGCGATCAGCACTCAGAGAGAGAGAGAGATGAGAACGACTTCGCAGTCGCCTGAATCGTCGAGGCGCCACCGGCAATCATGCCTAGAAGAAAGGTGGAGGATAAGGGGTGGGGGGAAAAGGAAAAAGGATCACCGTGTGAGTCAGGTGCCGTTTGCAATGTGCTCACATTGTTCGCGTCTCCTCAAACACCGTCCACTCCACCGTCGTTGGGCTTCTCGTATGTACCAGCTTATTCTCTCCCTGCCTCTTACGACTTCCTCAGGGCTGCTTCCTCTCTATTGTGATGCTGCGCAATACTCTCACTGAAAATGTATCGAAAGGTACGGTGAAAGACGGGAAATGTTTATTTACGGCCTCTCGCACTGCGAGACTCAAGCAACCTTTTGCCCCCTAATCATCTACATACAGTACGAGTAACAATATCACATTTGAAAAAAATCAAATGTTTTGGGACTGTCGAAAAAAATAACTTTTATACAACATGTGAATGATTAAAAAGTATTTTTTATTTATTATTAGTTAATGGGCATTTTCACATTGTGAATATTACAACACCAAAACTGACAAGCAATGGCTAATTTTTTAATTAATTGATTAAACAGAGTTCTCTTGCATAAAAGTACCTATTGCTATACTTTTTCATACGGTGCAAACCTCCCATTCGATATTTCGAACGATATACTTTTTCATCACATTACTTTGATGGATATTTAATTAACGTAAACTAAATTTTCACCGGCGAAAAGGTTAATGAAGGAATTTCAGGATTATGAAATCAAAGTTATAGACAAACGTAATGAATTAAAGTCCTCGAATGCAGAATATTGTTGGAAATTACAAAAAGAAAATTTAGTTTACGATAAAATATTAAATATGCATTGCAAGTAATGTCATGAAAAAATATATCGTTCGAAATATCTCATGAGAGGTTTGCACCGACTTTGCACCGTTCTTCTTTTTCAGAAACTTTTAATGAAATATTTTGTCTTTGCTAGAATCGTCTTTTTTTCTATATAATATTGATTAGGACTAATTTATAAACAAAATTTAATATAAATATCGTTTCAATATGTTTACTCGCGTTAACCCGAAAATAGCTCAGAGGTTTTCTTTTAACGGGGATGGTCTCGCGGAATGAGTTTGATAGCCCTTTTTCATATATTATTATTATTAACAAAACATCGCCGAAAAATCGTTTATTTAATTTTTGTCTTAACATTACAAGTACTGATCAGGTGTGACGAGTTTTCATCTTGGGAGATAACAAAAAATTGTAATATATTGAAAATGATGAATTAGTAGTACTCAATCGCCAAAATAGCAGCAGTGGCTAGATATTCGAAATACACGCAAACATGCTTTCACTATTTACTTTTTAAATATAATTAATTAAAGGTTCATTGAGTAAAATTTGTTTTCGAATTTAATAACTTTTTGTTTTTCACCATGTTTGGGTTGTCAAAATGCCACATTGATGAGTCTGCTGGGTAAGTATTACATCAGACAATTTCAACACGCGTTTCCTTTGATAACGCCAGCCAGTGTCTGTTGCTACTATGTATGTTAATTCTATTTCAAAAGATTCGATTATACTTGTGTTTGACGAAAAAATTCTACTGAATTGCGAGTTTTGATCTTCGAATGCCAGGGCGTAAAACTCGCTGCGAGTACTTATTCTCGGATTAATACAACTTGACAAAATTTCGACTGGACTGGACGAATTTTTATGCAGTTTTCACTATTCTATAGAGTATTTTTCGAGAAAGGTTTAATTGTGTGAAAATTTAATCTATGATAAAAAAAAAAAGGAGCAGATACGTAACGTGCGAAATTGCTCTCATGGAAAGGCGAGGCGGTTCGCTAGTAGAGTAATATAGAATAAATTTCATTTCGTTTGCCGATGAGCCAGCTTAAGTCATGTGGAAGCTCAACACAACCACATTTTTTTGACACCTCATAGCTTGAAATAATTCATTTTCTCGGCAAAAGCAAATTATATATATATATAGTTAACGAACTTGTATCATAATCTTTATCGTTCGCCTATAAAGTTAATTATTCTTATCAAAGTACACAGCTTCTCTATGAAGAAGCAAAATTGAAAAAAAAAAAGTTTATCGTTAGTGAATGATTGTGATGGCAAGCTTGTGGTCAGTTCACCGAGTAATTAGCCCAATAAATCTCTCCAAGCTTACCAAAAATGTCAAATATTGATATCTTACTGTTAATGTAAAACTAACTTTCATCTATGCACTCGTTCTATCTACAGCATTTAATTTGAATTGGGTTTGCATATACATTATACGTAACATATAGATTGTATACATGTACATTGCTACTGATGGTACGCCGCTGTGCTAACCGTGCTATGTGGTGCCGAAGTAATGGAGAAGAGAGAGGGAGAGAAGCGACCATAACCCAGGCGGGGACCGGGGACTCGGAAACCAAGGCGAGCTCTCGCACACAAACGATCGTTCTAGGAGAGCTTGGCGACTCTCTTGCCGCTGCTGGCTGCTGGTGCTGGTCGATACGGCAACACCGCGCCCAGCCTGCCGCGCATACCGGCATCGTCGCAGAGGCACCAGTGCGCTCCCAGGCCAGTCTTCCCTGCGATACGAGTACGAGTGAGAAAGAGAGAAAGAGAGAGAGAAACGTGGCACCGACAGAATAAAACACACGGCTCTAACCGACCCAATAGAGGCGGAAAAGGCCAAGAGAGTGAGCGAGAAGAAGCTAGAGATCCGGCAACCCTGCGTTTAAATACGAAGAGCTCTGCGAGGCTCGAACGAAGGCTCGGCTTTCGACTTTAGTACGAAGGAGAAAGAGGGACAGAATGTGTGAGCGAGAAAGAGGGAGAAGCCCATCGCGCACAGCTTGAGAGCAGTTCGCGACTGTTCGCGACCTCGTGCTGCACACACGTGCATCAAAAGAGACTGCACCAGACGAGGGAGCTGCTGCTGCTGCTGCTGCTGCAACAACCGAACCATCCAACCCAAAAAGTCGGAAATTGCGCTCGGGGGGTCCCCCACGAAATACACGACGAGGCCTTTTTCAAACACGGAAATTTCCCTCTCTCTCTCTCTCTCTCTCCCTCTTTGTGCAATTCTTTTATTTCTCTCGCTCTGTGGTCTTTTGCTTTTCGTTTTCTCTTTTTGAGTCTCGCTAAGAGCTGCTAAACTGCGGAATACGCGACAAAGCGACGTTGCTGAGTATTCGTCAGATTTGCATTCTCGAATTTCATACGAAGAAAGAGAGATAACTCGTAGCATTTCTTTCCTTCTTTATTTCATTTTACTTAATTTTATTACTTTATGTATTTTATTTTATTTTATTTTATTTTATTATTACACCGGACAGACTCGGGGAGTCAGTTTATTTGAATTAAACTTTCGCGTTAGCAAGCCGTTAAGGGTTTTTGTGTGTGTGTGTGTGTTCATACTTGCCGGTCAGTGGTAAAGAGCGAGCGAGAGAAGGGGAGCAATTGCGGTGTTGCCAAGATATTGTGGAACGGGGGACTTCCGAGACTCGGCAACGTCGCTTTTTTCCTCGACGCCCAGCGTCGTGCTCGCTCAAACACACTGTACAATCCCCTCGCGCACGATGATATTGACCCGTACGGTACAGTTTCAGATACATCATCTCGCGCAAACCTCGTATAAAGCTGATCAACTTCCTCATGCGTTATTACGCGCTCAGATACAGAAAACCACGTTACCGACAGATGAGAGATGAGCAGAGGAAAGCCCACATTTACTTCTGTACTCATCTCCCACGCAGGGTTCGAATCGCACGATTACCGTTACACCAGATTGAAAAAAGATGAGGGGGGTGGCAACAAGAATAAATTTTATCATAGTTTTAGGATTTTTTTATCAATAATTCTTGTAATATACAGTCAGTAACGATGCCTATCACACTATAAATATGCGAGGCATTTTTCGAATATATATTCTATTTCGTTGCTGTTGTTTTTTTAATTTTATTATTTATCTTTTATGCAAGCAAAATCTTTTCAGTCCCTTCTTTTACTCTCGCACGTACGGTACAACTCACTTTTCTTTTGCACATCTCTGGCTTTGAAAATTTGCACAATGTGACTTCCTTGAAGTGAGGGGACACTCCCAGTCGATAAAAAAAAAAGCTATAATCAATTATTCTCTGAGGCTGTTGATCTTTCGAGAAAACTTGAATCGACGATTTAGAATCCGGAAATAATTAAATAGAGCCCTTACCACCTCAACCTATGGCAAATTAAGCGCTTCGTAATAAAAATCTATACAATTATTTTTTTAGTGGTACATTCAGTTTTCAGTTTTCAGGAAAAGCACATGTAAGCTGTACATGTTAGCCAATTTATTTTCCATGTTGTTTTGAATTTGTTTTTATCGGAAATTTTAACTGACCTCATGTGACAAAATTGGTTTTCGAAATAGAACGTATTTCACAGGGATTTATGGACGTTTGACATTGTGAAAATTGGAAAACGAAGTGAGAACAAACTATCCATAGGGAAATAAAGTTTTTTAAAATATATATACAAAGTATTAGAGGCATTTCTATCTCTCCTAAATGCCACAATGGCCCTTAAAATTTGATCCTAGAATATGCAGTCGAATTATCAATGAGTCATGGAGAGAAGGATCTGGTGGGACTTACCAGCTAGCTTCATAAAAATTATCATTTATTAAGGGTAGATGGGATCTTATGTGATATTTTGAGAAATATTACCATGAAAACATAGAATTTGTACAATGTATAAATGTGTTGTGTGTGAATTTGTAGTAAATGTTTTATCATTATAAATTCTACCATATTACTGATACATTTTACCGTATTGAGAGTAAATTTTACCTATCAGTTTTTACAAGGGAGTATAGTAAATGTGCGAGACTCCGTGAGCGCGAACGGCGCAAAGTCAACAATAAACTATTAACGCCACTTTTTCACCGCGCGTGTGAATTTGCTTGAAAAAATAGAATCGCCGCAATTATCCATATTTTATTACAACACTATTTTCAATGCAGATAATTAATAATCTGTCTAGAATGGACATCGTAATGTGTGAGATAGATTTTGAGAGGCAACATAACCTCATTATCATACAGAATGTTGTTCTTGGAAAAAATTACCATAATGAGGTGGTAAAAATTTCTTCCTCGCATAGCAAATTTTCCCATATCTATCGATGTGGCTCTTGAATGTCATCTTCGTTGATAATTTTTATCATGTTATCTGGCAGTATCCACCAGATCTTTCTCTTCGTGTATGTTGATATTTCGGGAAGAAGCTAATTCAAATCCACACCCGTTCAGCAATCTTGTTTCAATTTGTCTTTTGCCGGAAGTGTTGAAATGAATCTTTAATAATAAAAAGGTTAACAGTTTTTGTTGTCGACCGAGAGGGTTTCCCTTTTACTTATGGACGTTTAACGTGACCCAACCCAAACTGAACTTACTGAAAACTCGAACGTGGTAAATGAGATATATATATATATATATATATATATATATATATATATATATATATATAAATATGCGTCAGCGACAGGTATGCGGTTGGCGCGACTCTGGCGGTCACTTGAGTCAAGATGCATGCCGCGCGGTGAGTACTTGGATCGGTGACCACACGGCCGTGCGCTCAATGGCGGCTCATTTTTCGAGAGTCCGGTAATTCCTCGTTCCAAGACCAAAGTATGTCGAAATATTGTAGTAAGAGTGTTGAGTGTAACGGCTTTTCCGCCCTCTGCCCTTGTGCGAATACAATTGTCGAGCTCAGGCTACCTGCGGACGCGATCCCGGTGAGATTGCAGGAAATGGTAAACTATGAAATTTTGAGAAATAATTGATGAAAGAGAAAAGGCTCGTCAAAACTTGATAGGATATTAGACAAATAAATGTAAATATTCATATGTATCACAAATACATATATGTTTCGAGAGATGGGGCAACTTCTCAACGTTGTGGAATTAAAAAAAAAAAAGAAAAGAAAAGTTAAAAGTTTCGTGTTTTATCTGAGTCTTACATGGAAATAATATTAAGAGGAAAACCGTATGAAACGGTCTAAAAAAATATTATACTCCCTTTGAAAGGGATATTATTTAATATAGACGGAGAAAATCAAACGTAAAACAGAAACAACTTCGAATGAGGTGTGTTTTTTTTTCTCTTTTCCCCGATCTTTGATTAGTTTGCGGGCGACTGTCGTATATATAGGTAGAGTAGCGCTAAGGACAAAGCTGGCTGATTTCTACTCGTTCAACAACTGCACTCCGACGACTGCGTATCGTCGGACGTCGAAAAGAGTCAAGCTCACCGTCCACAGTCAGAAAGCGTGTGCGCAGCTGTCTCTGAGCGAGTCTCTCTTTCTCTCTTTCTTTCTTTCTTTATCTCTTTCTCTCTTTCTTTCTTTATCTCTTTATCTCTTTCGCTCTTTCTCTCTTTATCTCTTTCGCTCTTTCTCTCTTTCTCTCTCTCTCTCTTTCTCTCTTTCTCTCTTTCTCTCTTTCTCTCTCTCTCTCTTTCTCTCTCTCTCTCTTTCTCTCTTTCGCTGTTTCTCTCTTTCTCTCATACACACGCATACACCCTGTCCGTTCTGCGGTCTCCTTTTTTTTACACAGGCGTCCGTCAAACGAGCCTTCGCTCGAACCGCGTTGTTGTCTCTTGTACGATCTCTCTGCGTATGTACACATGCACAAATTCACGTAAAATGAAATGAAATTTAGAAAAAATTTTACTTCTCAATTTTCTCAATTTTCTCAATGAAACATACGCTGCACAAATCCATCCGGGTACTTTCTCCGAATTTCGTAATTGTCGGATGATTATTTCGAAGAAGGTATTCATGAAAATAAAGCTTTTTGTATCGTGAAGCAAAATTTAAGCACTTGAATCAAAATGAATTTTTATTTCAATCGAATATAGAATTTATGTTGAAATTAAGTATAAATTTATTCAAGCTTCTTGAAGTATCCGACGGCAAGAGGATGTGTCATGTGTGCCGGATAATTCACAGCACAAAGATTTCGTGGGAGAAGTGCGAACACGCTGTGTGCCCCTCTCTCTCTCTCTCTCTCTCTCTCTCTCTCTCTCTCTCTCTCTCTCTCTCTCTCTCTCTCTCTCTCTCTCTCTCTCTCTCTCTCCCTCTCTCTCCCTCCCTCTCTCTCCCTCCCTCTCTCTCTCTCTCTCTCTCTCTCTCTCTCTCTCTCTCTCTCTCTCTCTCTCTCTCTCTCTCTCTCTCGCGTGCGCTCGCGCTCGGCGGCGACAAGACTCGGAATGATCCTCGCGCCCGCGCACCTTACCGATATAATGATGGCCTTGGCCGCCACGAACACCGAAGACCATTGAATATAGATATATATATATATCGCGGTACCTCTCTGCGCTAAACCATTACTCTGTGGGATGCTGCGCACACGCGGTTCACCGGTGCCTCTCCATCTCCATCTTTCTCTCTGTCTGTCTCTCTTGCCCGATCGAGACTCGTCAGTACGGGGCCAGCACGAGCCATCAGGTCACTGCACTTTTCCACACTCGTTGGCAATATCTCGCGCGTTCACAATAACTATGGATGTTTTTTTAGCCAATGACTCGAGGGCCGATCACCAAGTTCTCAGGGATTCCCCCGCCAGCTGTATTGCTGCGTCATCACGTGGTCAGCATAAATTGGAGAAGCTCTTGAAATTAGAATTATAAGACAGAAGAGTAGGCCACGCTACAAAGCCCAATTGGGTACATAGAATACTACATAAGCATCTTTCATATTTATTTATATATATACATATATAGTGAGAAGCAGCAGCGAGTCAACGACAATCTATAAAATAACATCCAAGGGACTCTATAATCTTTGAGCTGGTCAAAAAATAGAAAATATATTATTCATTATGTTAAGTTTGATTTATCGAATTAATATTATTTTATAATTAACCTCAGTGTCAAATACTTTCTATAAGCAATTATATCCCCTTTAATTTTCGACAAGAGCACATTGCACATATTAAAGTTAGTTTTAGAAAAGAAATTTGGTGAAAAAATGGTTTAAACGGACCGAAAAGTATCGAAAAAAAAAGACATCAGCGCAGGAGGCTTAACCTTGAATTGGGCTTGGGGGCCCGATGACCCTGTTCTAGGATTAACGAAATTTTCGATCCAAATTACAATTGTTTAAATGGAAAGTTAAAAAAATACTTTGTATACTTAAAATTATTATATTAATTATTATACTTAAAATTAATTATATACTTTCATATCGTAATTATATATATTTTTTTCAACGAGGATTTATGATTTATGGTAAATTTTGATATCTAAAAAAAGGATCCTGTCGAATTTATTTTTAAATAAATCACGTTCCCTTCATAATAAAAGGCATAATTTCACGAGAATTAAAGAGAAGAATCATTAAGTAAGAAAAAATAATAATCTAGCATCAAATTGAATATTATTATTTTTTTTCGTTCATTAACAATCGAAATATTGCTCAATTCTTTTCGACTAAAAGTACAATTTCTCGAGAACGTTTTTCCAGCCAACAGAAGCCAACATTGCAAATGCTATATATTGTCATAGAGGAGAATTTGTCTCTCATTATGCAAATGTCAATTAGTATCTTTATTCAATGATTAGTAATATTCTTTATGGAATTTGTGGTGGTAACTATTATGTTGAAAATTTGATTTCGGTGCTTACCTGCGCTTTCAGGTTGATTTCGTTGTGTTAAAAAAGTCGGCCAAATAATGTATATTTTTTATTTCAAACATTTTTCTCTAATCTCGAGTCAACGGCGAAATAAACATCCAAGTATATTTTCAAGTTTGTATATTCGTTTACCAAATTTTTTTCATCTAAAGGAAATTTCCTGCATTAATTCGGTCGGCATTTTATTCCGCATCGTCGTATTTCAGTGTCGGATAAAAGAGCTGCACCTCTCCGGGCAAAATGAAACTATATATATATATATATATAATGTATACTGACAGGATGTAGCGAGACACAGCGAGAACAAAATAAACGTTTACGTATTTTGTGAGCCCACCGAAAAACTCGTAAAAGATTTTATAGTCCCCGAGGAGGAACGACAAAGAGAGAGAGAGAGAGAGAGAGAGAGAGAGAGAGCGAACGAAACGGAGATAGTAAAAATGACTAAACGATAACTATAATGAACAGGCAGCGATACTTTCCTACAAGCTTCCCACAACGATATAAGGGAAGCACGCACGCTTCAGTAAATAGACGCGATAATACCGATGAATGAAGTTAAACTCACTTGTGACAAAGCGATAAATAACTTATTAGAAAATTACTACTGAAAAAACTTATCCTCGATCAATTTATACTTTTATTGAGCTTCATTAGAGAAATGATCTAATTTTTTCTCACCAATTCATTTTGACAAATAATAATCATTGATATTGGATTGAACGTAATGATAATGATTTTCCTTAAATTAAATTCGTCCTTCTTCTACAATTAAAAAACATTATTGCCTAATTTCCATTATTAAAATTACTCCAAAAATATTATGACCAAATTTCATTTTCTATTTTGCTACGTTTCAAAAACAAAATGGCCAAATTCAATTATATATTTTTTTACACTTCAAGAACATTAATGGCCAATTTCCAATCAGGATTTTCCATTACTGGACCCAAACGTTAATGCCCCCAATTGTTCTTTTTCATATTTCTTCCATTTCATGCCCTCTTGACTCTCCGTACAACAACAAAAATCCCAGTGCACCATCCATTTGAAGTCTTCCTCGCACAATTCCACCACCTCTCAATCCCTCAAACGAGTTCAATATTTCCTAATTTTCTGCGCGCAAAAACTACACACATTTCCCGCGTTATCGCGCACCGTTCGTCTCGTTCATACATCCGTAGGTTCATTCGCACTGGGAGAGTCAGCGAGCGAGTCAGTCACACCGATATCTACTAAACATAGTAGTAGCAGTAGCAGTAGTAGTAGTAGTAGCAGCAGCAGTAGCAACAACGACAACGACGACGGCGACGACGACGACCGTCGCTGATCAGCTGATCTAGACGACGAGACGGCAGACCGCGCGTCGCCAAAAACCCCCCCAAACCCCCTCCCTGGGGTCCACCCTTGCCCCTACTCTTCCTGATTCTCCGGTATTTCTCTGCCGTGTTCTTTCTCTCTCAAGCCGCTTCCCCCCTCTCATCTCTCTTTCGAATTTTCTCCCTCCCCCCTCTTCTAGCTTCTCGGCCACATTACTCCCCCCCCCTCCCTCCCACCTCTCTCGTAACTCTCCGCAACCTCCACCAACGCCTCCTCCTTCTCCTCCCCGGCGCCCCCCCCCCCCCCCCCCTGCCCCTCGTCGCGTACTCGAACGATCAGCTGACTGGTGTTGCTTGGGCTTCGGAGAGAGAGAGAGCTGTCAGTCGACCGGTGTACTCTGGGCCCGCTGGTTAAACCACGTGGCCATCTCCTCGTATAACGGAGTTCTCTCTCTCTTCGCGCTCTCTTTTCAATTTTCTCGCTCAGCGGCCACGAATGTAGCGACCAAGTTTGCAGTTGTGCAGGCGAAAAAAAGCGAGGAGAAGTGGATTTTGTTTGCTCAGACAATGATTAGGGAAGGTCCAGAGAGATGAGAAACGATGGGAATGATCGACCGATAAGATTTTTCATTATTGTTTTTTCGTCACTACAGTGTGGAATGGTGGATGGTTAGGTGCCTAAGCATTGAAATGTACGCGCACACATGCCTGAAAAAGTATTTTGATCGGATCGATTGATTTTTCAATAAACTTAATATTTAATAATAATAATATTTAAAAGGGATATTTGAGAAATATCCCTATAAGTTTTTATATATTTATTTATTTGATCGAGTTTCAAGTATTTTATAAACGAATTATTCGCAATTTAAGCAAGAAAAACAATTAAATGACAAAAAATATATTTGGCGCGTCCGCATATATTACCGTAAATATTATTGTATAGTATATATTTAACGCCTAAAGTTTCGTATCTGTTATGTATCCTCGGAAAATATATAGTGTTACGAATATCGAGATATGATTTATAGTCCATGACAAGCAAAACCCCTCCCGTTAACAACGCAAGTAACAACCAACAGTCTCAACTTAAATGTCAAGCCGGCGTGTACGGACAAAATCGCAATATTTATATAATTATAATCAAGATATTCGCACCAGAACAAAATATACGTCTTCTTATTTTTTCTTATACGTTTTATTTTTTCTTATACTTTTTATTTTTTCTTATACTTTTAATTTTACATTTATATATCTGCAAGAATTTTCCCAACTCCATAACCCTATGAAAAATTTACGCTTCGGAAAAATATGCACCAAGTTATAATTTTACCACGCAATTATTCTACCAGACGCGAAGAGCCTCGGTATCTCTCTACCACGTAAAATTTCTGCCACAATTTAGTTCTTTGAGAACATCTCTACCAAACTATAAGACTACCAAATAAAAATCTATCATTAACCGTTAAGGTTGTTTAGAATCAAATCACGTCTTATGACAAAAATTAGAAATTTTTACAGTGAATAGTCGAACATTTGAACTATGTCTCTGTAAAATTTCAAGTCAATTTGGAGCTTATTTATGGAGAAAAAAAATCGCAAAGTTGTGTACTTTTGAGCGTCCGACTGCAGTCTCTAATGGACAGAGCCGTGCGCGATCTCAGTAATCTTACAATAAATATGATCGTGCCATTGAACTTTTGTTGAAAAACCAACGAAATAATCTCTGAAATATTCCGCGTCGATTAATACCAAAATTATTAGCCTTTGGAGATTTTCCTCGAAGATATTGCTACACACACATGAAAATTGCATCAAAATTTGATAAAATAACTTTGATAAAATCTCCAACTTATGCAAATTTAAATTATAATTGACGAATAAAAAAAATAATAATAATGGATGGATAGGCTACAGGGCATAAACAAAATAACTACGGCACCCAATGTAAAAGCATAGGGAACTCTCCCCCACTCTGATCCATCGCCACCCTGCTTCTAAACAACCTTAAATCGCACACGACACATTTGCGCACCTTCTATATTGGCACAATGTTGCGATTCGGGATTTTGCTTTTGTTTGTGTTCCGCGTAGCTCATGTTGGGGTCGATGAAATTTGAATTTTTTATACCTGTTTTTGGGATAGAATTTTTTTGTGGAGATATAAAAATATTTATATTAGGAGGGATGAGCGGCCATTTAAGAGTTAAGGGCGGGTTGTTCCACCTCTAGGTAAAGTTTATCTGCCTCGTACATTTTATATGCTACTCGCATATAATTTTACCTAAGAGTTGGAACAACCGGGCCTAAGAGCATTAAAAATCTTCCCGATTACAAATCTACTTCGCAGCGACTCGTCGGCATGTGTGATGGTTAAAAAATCGTCTCGGATAAAACACAATAAGCGGAGTAAAGCAACTTTTATATCTGCGAAGCATTTTTAACTAAAAAGAGGTTTTTTTGTATTTATAACGATGAGACTTTTGTTTCGATGTTTGATCGCGCGGCACGAACTATAATTACAGAGACAGAAGTGCCCATATAGATATGAAAATAGGCAGACATTTTGGAGGAGTGGAATAAAAATCGTTTCATATAAGTAAATATTTTCATCCATAAGTCTTTAGTGATAAACAAAATACTCTCGACCCGTTAAATTCGCACTTGGCCAAGTTTATTTGTGTCCAGCCTAATGTGATCCACAGCGATATGAATTACTTTACTGAAAAGTCTGTGATAAACCGATGCCCCACAATGAATCGTAATATTTTTATATGGAACGATAATTGTTGGCACGATCGAGCTAAGAGAATAATAGAGATCCACTTCTTGTCGCGCTAACCGATTCTCGCGTTTTTCCATTCTCAGCAAATATAATAACCTATAGCTATCTTCATGAGCAAGTATTTATTCAAAACAATAAAATGAAATAAAATATTTTTTTACTTTACATACTTTGGCTACTAAACGGTTCTTTTGAAAAATCAATAATTAATTAAGTTTTTAAATGAACAATTAATCCTAGAACCCTAGACTGGGGTTATCATCGACCTCTCAAGCAAATATAAAAAATTATTATTTTTTTGCTAATTTTATGACTATTTTATGGCTATTTTATGACTATGACTAATTTATGTCAGAAAAAAATAACAATTGTCTTATCGTATCGTACTCTTATGCCCTCTTCATCGTTTCCTGATCGCCTCGTCACGCTAATCGCCCCCCCCCCCCCCGACAATAACAAAAATTCCAATTGTCTAAAACGTCTCAACGAATCGAACTGGAGATGGATTTTCGCGTCAAGATCATTTTGCGGTCGCGTGTAAGGTGTGACATGGCAGTGGGTGGGGGAGGGGTGCCAGGTGCGGGAACGAAGCGTCCGAGAGGCGAAGGTGGCCGCGGATCTGGTGGGAGGAAGTGGAACACGGAAGCGCGCGCGAGATAGTGAGCAAGTGGGGGGAGGCGGGTAGGGGGAGGGGGGGGGGGAGGCGGAGAAGAGACCATGTCCTACCCCACGAGACAGCACGTGGTGATCGCGTAGTCACACATACGCTCACATACACACACGCAACACACACACACACACACACACACACACACACACACAAACAATGAACGCGATGAAGACACACACCGGCTCGCGGGCATTTGATCGCACACTCGCGTTTCTGCTCGCGAGACGGCGAGACGATCACGTGGACTCGCGACACACGTTTGACTCTTTGCCCAAAGAAGTTTGCCACGCTTGCGCGCTCTCGTTTATAGTTGCGCTCACGAGCTTACGCGTTCCCTCTCTCGACTCGACACGCGTATTTGCATATATATTCACGCGTGGGCGTGTGTGCGTGCGTGCGTGCGTGCGTGCGTGCGTGCGCGTGTGTGTGCGCGCATATTATTATCTTAACTGCGCATAAGCACTTGCAGTAGTACTACCAAGGTCGAGAAAGGTCACTCGATTGAGGTCAATCGCCGTGTCCATCACAATCCTGAACGATAAAAATTGGACATACGATCGAGACCCAGAGGAAAATCTAACGGTAGATGACAAATTCGTTACCGTAACTTGAGACAAAAAATAAAATTGTATCTTGCAACGAAGGATCAAAATGTTAATAAATGATTGAAAATATTTTTTTTTGGCAAACAGCCATTTTTTTTTATTGCCTCAACCTTTACCGCTCAACCCTTAGAAGGTCACACTGGAAACTAAAGAAAAATAAATCTTGTCTGTGTATTTATGAACAATCTGAATTAAATTTTTATTCTTAATTATTATGATATCGCGAAGAGTCCTTAGGTCACAACCGCCCATCATAAAAGGGGTTGAGGTCAGTCGCTGCGTGCATTACGATCCGATTTGTTTTTTTAATGTCTCAGCCTTTGCCGCTGACCCCTTAGAAGTCCACACCGGAAACTAAAGAAAAATAAGTCTTGTCTATATTTATGAACGATCGGAATTCAATTTTTATTCTCAATTTATTATCATATCGAAAAGGGCTTATGTCACATGTCACAAGGGCTCATCATAAAAGGGTCAATTCCATAAAGGGTTTTTTTTTCCCCAAAGTGTGAACTAATTTCAAGACGGTTAATTTTTATCAAAGACTCAACTAACCTCCAAATGTTTCATTTAATTGAAGGATTGTCATTCGGTGTGTTATCTAATTGTAAAAGTTTTTCACAAATAATGCCCAAAACCCTTTTTGACAGGGTTCTAATGGTAAAGTCAATAATATTTCAAAGAATCAACATTTTTTCAATCGTTCGAGTTGATTCTCATCGAGGGTCAACCAATCGCGAAGGATTGTAAAAGTATTTTTTTTTTTCCATCATCGGTTAACTAATTATAAGGGAATTATCACCAATACAATATCGTAAATGATTCTTATACGGTCAAGTTTCCCACGAGTTCAACTCATCACAAAAGGAATAAACTTAAAAAAATAATTATCTCATTGGTAAAGGGTTAAGTGTGTTAAATGTTGACTAATGGCACATGGTTAACCCTCCCTGGTCCACCTGGGGTCAAAACGAGCCCATGTTCTTTTGTTAAATAGTGCAATTCGCACTTTTTCGCTAACTAAAATTTATCTTATCGAAAGTCTAACTGTGCGGCCTTAAAGTTCAATAAACTTGTTAACAAAAACGTCCTTAAATTTTTACCAAAAGATTGCATACTTTTTTTAAAAATATTTTGAGTCGTAAATCGCTTGGGGTCATTCTGACCAGGGAGGGTTAACTAATCGCCAAGTTTTCTCATTGTTGCATCCACAAGTTTATAATATTCTACGACACGCACCGTGCATACATAATTCGGTTATTATATTTGCTAGCATCCATTTGCTACTATACCACCAGTGCTGCATAAACTCTATATATATGTGTGGTTGCAGAATTTCTCGTGTGTGTAGAATAAACGAGACGTGTTGTACGTGCATGGAATTTTCCACACGCTATAAACTGTCTCGCTCATATATGTATATATGTTGGAACGAGAGCGCAAAAAACGCTACATATATATATATATATATATACATATAGACATATATATTTCTATACATATATATTTATATACATACGCTGAAAACAGAACGACACGAATAATATTAACTACCTTGACGACATACCTATTTGCATTTGTGAAACTTTATACGACTTTTTTTAAAAAATTTATTTTATTCTTATTTTACGCTCTCTTTACACTCTCTCTATTGTTTCGGGTTTAGGTGAGATCATTAGCATGAGTTGTAAAAGCGTGGACGAGGTTGTCCGCCAGTGCGGCGCCACGTTCTCGTCGTCGTTGACGACGACGTGTCGCGACGACGAGAATAGATACTTTGGGCTTGAATCCAGAGTGCAGTGTTCTACTGATCCTCCTCATCGTACGATTTTCTTACTAAACCCATATTTACCTTGATTAAAAAAAAGAAAAAAAAAATCTTCTCATTACATTCCTCTAAAAATCAATTTTGCAATTTTTACATAACACAATAACTTAATTTGTCAAATTACTTTTTGTGGGTTTTTCACTCAATTATTGAAATCGAATTTTTACGATATTGAATAAATGATTATTACAAAATTAATTCTGCAATATTCATGTCTCATTGTGTTAATTCTCTTTTTTTTTCGTTACAGGTGAACACGAGAAACGAATGGTCGTCTCTGTGCGAACAGTTTCACCTGCCAAACGGCTGCGTAAACAGCGGTGTAGGACTGAAACAAATTTATCTCCGGTACGTTTACTTCCTATATCAATAATTGCATCCTATCTCGTCTAGTAAAGTTGAATTGGATAGCGATAATTTTTTAGTGCCCAAGAATCGATAAGGAACATCTATTGTTGGTGTCTTTTAAGTTGTGTTTTATGCAGTTTATTGTTTTTTTTTCTCGTAAATCTCCTATTTCCCTGGAGATTTTCCCCTAGAGAACTATTCATAGCTATCTATCTCCCATTTTTAAGCCTTTCCATACCATGTGAAAAACCGACCTTTTTCCCCTATTCAAGATGGTTCGAAATATCCCTAAAAATTTGCAAATATATTTAAAACTTTGTAGAATAATACTTTTCTACATGATTTTAGAAGAAAAAAAAATAAGTTGAGTATCATTTAATTATCGAAGAATAATCAATAATTGGAGAGAGAAATTGAATCGACCGGACACGAAAGAGCCATATTTGTACGGAAAGGATTACAGACTAGAACCAGAATAAAATTAAAAATTTGGGTATTTGATAAGCCTCCATCTGTACAGCCATTTTTCACACCTCTCGTGCACCTACGTCTCTCTGTGCATTGAGTCATTAAGGGCATTCCCACGCTTTTAACCTGTTTTGGACTCGCAAAATAATGAATAAAAATTAAGGTTACTTCTTAATGCTTTTACTCTATCATCCAACAGTTGACCCCAAGTTAAGTTTAGATGAGGAAGCCGAATCCCACTTTCCCCATCACTCACGTAGGAGAAATTTGAGATTGAAATTTCGATCATGCTTTGACGAATGTTCAGCTGGATAATTAATTATTGTAAAGAAATGCACAGAGGAATAGTTATAAATTATTACCTCTTAACGAATCCAATATAGACGTGAAAATCTTGACGATTTGTGGCAATTATGAAAAATGCAGAAAGAACGTGATTAGTGACTCAGTTACATTAATATTTATCGGATTTATTATTCCAGTTCGTTTCATTTAATTGCAAACTAAAAGAATAAAAGTTACATTTTTTTTCCCCCATCAATATTTATTTTCATAAAAGTAATATAAGGTGAGAGGATTAACTTATCATGACCAATTTCGTTAAATGATCGAACAAAGTTTATCGCGAAAATAATTTGTTGCAAACAAACCGAAAAATAAGACAAAAAATAACAATTAATTAGAACTTTTTTTTTTAACTAAAAGATTATTGACTTTTCTTAAAACTTACATTTCAACAATGTTCATTAATTGCGATCTTGGTATGTACAAATTGAAATTTAAATAATGTATTAATGTGCCATTTATATGTTCTTTCTTCGATCCCTATCTTTGATCGGATTTTCATCCCGGAAAATTGCTTGACTCTCACATGTATGTTGTGGTTTTATCTCGTTTAGGAAAATCTTGACCATTTTACAAACAAACAAAAATGGCGAAAAATTACATTAATAACGGCGGTGTAACAATTATTAAAATCTATCTACATAACAATAAAGGTCATGCTGCACTTGACACAACACTCTCACAAAGATTTAATGAAGCTACGAAGTCTGCAAAAGTGCGAGATCGATAGCGCCATTAGCGCTAATGACGGAGTGAGAAAAAAAAATGATAGAGTTTAACATCGTCTTTAGTCTTAATTTTGAAACGACTTGAATTCCGTTCGTTAATTTGTCGTTCGATGATCCGTTGATAATTCATTACGTTATTTATATTAGATTAATTTATTATTTCCATAGTTCATTTTTGTGTGTCACAGATTTTCCTTGGCCCTGAGAGTCCCCCGTTTCCAACCCCGTTCCCTTTCCCATTATCCCGGAAATCGACGATCCGACGACACTGTGGAACAATTGAACATGGAGGACCTCGTTACCGGGACAAAACAACCACAAAATAAAAAGAATAAATATAATTAATTAATTAATTCATTAATTAACTATGAAGATAATGAGACTTAAATAAGTCGCCCGACAGAGTTACAAGGAGAGAGACTCGAGATAAATGAAAATTATTATCTTTTTTAAAAAGGAAATAATTTTGAATTCAGCTCGTTCGTCGTGTTTTGTGTCTTGGTTTCCATATGAGGCCTTGGGTAAATATACCAGGACACGTTCCCTGAAAGAATTTCAAGACAAAAGATCTGAATCTATTCAGACTTAAATTTTCTTTTAAGAGTAAAAAAAAAAATGATTACACATTTTTACTCAGTAGACTGTTGATGATATTTTGTTTAAATATATATATATATATATTTTTATATATATATATGACCCATAGTTTTGTAGATATTAAATTAACCCTTCGAGGTCACACATTCTAAAAATAACGCGCAGGTCATAGGGGGTCGAAATGACCCCAGCAATGTTTGAACAATTGCCGCGTTGCCAGTATCGTACCGAATGACTCATAAAAATTCAGGATATTAGTTTGAAACTTTCAGAATGAGAATATCATGGAAAACATTTTTTATCAAATTTTCAAAATGGCGAAAAAAAATCAGCAAGGAGGCAATAACTTATAGTAATTCTAGCTTAAAGTTGCGCGTAGGGTCATTCTGACCCCCTGGTGACCTCGAAGGGTTAACACACATTAGAGCTCAAGTATCGCATGACACCTAAGGGAGCACAAATAATATCGTAGCGTACACAAATGTGGCCACCAGGTCTGAAGAAAGGGTTAAAATAATAGGACGTGCCTAGACCCAACTGGTGGCAGGGAGGGACGGTGAAGAATTCTGCTGCGAAAAATCAACTAACTTTTCATTAAAAAAAAAAACAAAATAAAATAAAAGATAATCTATTAATGAGGATACAGAATGGTAAAACTTTTGATAAGGACCAGCACTGAGCCATCGACCCATACGTACGTGGATGATTTTGTGATCGGTGCATAAATGTGGCGCTACCATTTTTATCATTGTGAATTTTCGTCAGCCAGAATTTTTTTACTCAACTCAACCCAACATATTTCAACGATCATGAATTTTAATTGATCATGAATTTTTCACTTTAAACACGATAAAATATAGATCGAAAAATAAACTTGGCTCTAGCCTCATACATCCCGTGTATATTCTCTCGGGTCGTTTTCTCCATCTTTAAAATTTAACTCATTAGACATTTTCATTGTTTTCATGAAAAATAAATATCCATGAAATAACATTCGGTATTGAGTAGGTACAAAGTCTTAATCCCCTTTTAAATCATGTTCGGCGGTTGGCCCTTCAATCCTGAAAATTCCAGACGCTCCTTCCATTCCCCGCACATACTCAATTGTCGTACAAACAAATGGAAAAATTATTACGCATTATTATGCGTGTACATTAATTATCGACTAATTTATCGATAAAAATTTCAACGTTTATACTTTTTACGGTTATTTCGTTACTTAAATTTTGAATAATCGTTAATGTACAGATCAGTGCACGAAGGCTAAAAGGCATAAGCAGAAGTGCCATAAATCTGTAATTTGTCGCCGAACTTTCTCCGAATCAAACAATTATTTTATTAATTTGACGTCAAACAATGATTTTTTTTTCATCCCTGCGGGTAAGAATAATTGGTACAGAACACTCCAATAGATTCAGTGAATTTGCTTGGCTCTTATTATCTTTGTTATCGATTTTATAATTTCTCATTCCTCTCACTTTCATGGTAACCCTGTGTGACTCTCGCCCCCTCCCTGCCTCCCTCCATCTCTCGTCCACCCAAGAAAACTTTTAACATTTTTCATCGTTCCCGTTCGATCGTCTGCCGGTATACTCGGCTGCACCACTCTACACACATAGGATATAGTAAAAGGCACGTAAATAGTAGTATAGACGTATAAATCCGGTACGGTTCACGCGTTCTTGGCGTCGCGGGAGACGCGGGAGACGCGAGGAGTTCATTCATGCCGGAGCACCGGCGAGAGTCACGTGGCCATCGAGCCGGTGGGCAATGAGAGTTTCTCTCTCTTTCTACACCCTATGAGCAGCAGCGGGGCTGGCACTCAACGCACTTGGCCGGTCCCACGCGGCCGACTCTACTGAGTCGACGAGAGCACAGCACCGACCAAGTCCTCGCTCTGCTGCTGCTGTTGCCTGCCTGCCTGCCTACCTTCCTGCCTACCTACCTACTGTACGGTCTTCACTCTGACGGTGTCGAGCACCTACTGAAACGACGTCGAGCTCTACTGTCTCTCCTTGCATGAATGGGGCTGCCCTACGACCATCCCTACTACCCTACCGTATCCTACCCTACCGTCCCAACGCTCTTCTTCTGCTACTCACCCGCGCTTGTTTATCTCCCATCCGTTCGGGAATCCTATTTTCACCTCACTTCCCATTAAAATTGAACAATTTTTCATCATCGATCTTACCAGCCTGAAATTATTGTTATTATTATTTTTTCAATTTTTTCTTATCGATTTGTATTCTACAATTGACGAATTTTGTAGCTCGAGTAACGCTCATTTTACTTGACGAAGATTTCTATATACTGAGGTATTTTTTTTTTTTTTGGTTTTGATAAATTCTCACGATGAAGATCATTTAATGATTGTCAGTGTATCCGATTTTGTTGATGAATTCTTGACTAAATTGTTCAATTCGTTGTTACTCAGAAATTGGTTAATCTTTAACTTGATATATAAATATTCATTTGACACAGACACACACACACACACTGTAGATAATCTATAAAATAAAAATTTATCCAATGGTTATTCGAAATTTTCTCGCAATCACAAAGTTTCATCTATGAGAATTAAATATTTTCCAATATTTTTGTTTCCTACGGCGAACGTTTGTGAAATTTAATAATTTATCAGATGGCATTCTGAAAAAAAAAAAAAATCATTTGGAGCATTCTTTTGGTCAATTAATATTTACAAGGATCGTATCGTCATTCGTATTTGTATAATAAAAAAATTAAAAAAATTGGAAATTTCAATAAAATTCGAAAAAGTTTATTGTTGCTCGCCAAATTTGACATGAATCAGCCTTTGTGTGAGGAGTCAGGAGGTATGCTAGCTCGAAAACATAACATAAATAATGTAAAAAACAAAAAAATAATCTTTTGTTTTTATCAAAGCTAATTTTGTTCTTTATGCTTTTCAGATTCCTCGACAGGTACGAGAAAGTTCATTTTCTCGGTGAGGATGGCCAGCAGGCCGATGACGAGGACGAGGACTCTCGGCACCGGAAATGGTCGGCACGAGCACTCCACTCGGTTCCTCTCACTTACAACTATCATCAACACAATGTCGCAGGTTTGTCCATCAAATACGTATATACGTGTCAAGACAAATGAAAAAAAAAACAAAAAACTTGCTTTAGACAGAAATAGAATCCATTATGATTATACGAATTTGTACGAAAAAAAAAAAAACACCTCTCATCCTATAATTTATATATTCGACAAAACGTCCCTGATGATAAAATCCTACATGATAAAATCATATGAAGAATTAAATATAATGAAGAGTTATGAAACCGTAAAATGCATCCGGGACAATAATTCCAATAGTTTTGATGGATTCGAGGCCAAGCGACCTCCACCAGTCAATTATATGCAAGATGGAAGAAAAAATATATATATTTTCATAGAAATAATTCATCAAAAAACTCGCTGTCATCATTCGATTTTTTTAACCCTTAAATGGCACACTGGTGCGAATTTGTACTATATAAATTTTTCATCTTCCAGAATGAAGGAAAACTTGAGCCTATAACGACTCATGGTTCGCGTCAAGTGGTCATTCACTGGTGCACTGATCCTACGGACTCTATGGCCATAAAAATATATCATGGCTGCTTTATCTACGTTTCATTAAAGTTTTTTTCATATTATTCGAGCATGTACTTCGATTAATGTGAAAAGTTCGGATGAGTTGGATGCTTTCGGATAAGGTGGAGCCTCCTCGATTAACCCCTTGTACTACGATTTTTAAGTTTCCCTATCAATAGGAAGGTCGCTCATGTTATTAAATTGCCACGAGCTCGACGCGTCTTTCTTATATTTGGCCCGAATTCCTTACCACGAGTCTCACACGATATTTTGGGCGAAAGGGTTAATCAAAGGCCGGATAAATGAGGTTCTACTGTAATTAAAAGGATTATCTCGAAAACCATTTATCAAGAGTATAAAATTTATCATTTGTAAGAATGGTAAACTTTCAACCGCCTCGCTTTGGAGATTCAATTTTTTCTCTCCCCATCGTTTATGATCGAAATAGTACAATCTGTGATGTAGTCCCTGCTGTAATCCCTGGCAAGTCTGCTTGTTCGTAACGTGTCTACTCAGAATGGGATAAAAACGACTCGTAACTGTGGGCCTAAATTACTAAATTATGAGGAGTTTGACTGTAGTGTTACGATAGTACGATTGTGGAGAGAGAGATATCTCAGTAGCAGCATCCCTGGCGAGGCGCTTGCGTATTACTCTCGAACGAGGCACAACTGTGTATTCTCCCGATAAGCCCAGGCGTTGCGAATTCGATTTGCTCTCGTTTGTTCCACGAGTACCCGAAAAACCTCTTGACCCTGCTGGCATAACCCAATTTATTCTTAAACTTCAATTATTCTTCTCAAGTTAATTTCTTTTCAAATCTAATTTATTTGAATATTTTTATTTTCATAGCATGTTTCGTATGAGAATCTTGAAACGCGAAGACTACTTTGATATATTCCTGTTGAAAAAAAAATGCCTCGAAGTAAAAAAATCTGGGAAAGCTCATTATTAGTATTTAAAAATGATCCTTTCACACGCCAACACTACTCCATGGAAGGTGAAGACGTGATCAAAGAGGCCCGAGGATATTATGCGGTGCATGTTTCTCAATCTTCTTTCTTCTTTTTGAGCTATTTCTCGACAAGAATATGTTTATGTGCACTGGGCGGACTCGACGTTTTGGCAAAATGCCTCGAAAATTCTCTTTCTCTCACGTCCTCTGCCCACGTCTCTTTTTTTTTCGTAACAGATTTAATAGCCTTCCCACGAATAGATGAACCGAGTTAATATCTTATCATACACCCACGCACGTAGATACGCAAACTCGTTTAATAGAGCACATTATGTATACAGAACATGAACCTGAACGATTTTTTCAACGAGGCAATTTTTAATATCCGCGCTTGAGTTGCAAATCTTCCCATCAAATGAGAAATTTTAGGAAGGAGGCGCCTAAGTTTATCTTTAGCATACTCTTTTCTTATCTCCTTTTTAATGCCAATAATGAAAATCTATCGGGGTAGAAAACTACTCAATACATACTCCACATTTTTTATTATCGATTACAAGATATATATAAATTCATAGACACAATGGACTATCGAAAGGCAAATTAATGGACTTGTTAAAATAAGAAAAATTGAAAAAAAAAAACAGTTAGAAAGATTAGCAAAACTCTCGTGAAAAGCTTATTGAAATTTGGAAACTTGTTTCGGAGATTTTTAACTATCCTAAGGTGTCTTGAAAAGTTGAAGATGTATGCAGAAAAAGCTGCATATATCGTTCATTCTCTGTCATTGACAATGTGGATGTGTTTATATCATCCAATACTCACCGTACCTTTTCAACGAGTTTAAAATCTTGCAAGTCCTCCCTCTCTCTCTCTCACTCTCTCTGTCTTCGCTCATGACCACCGTTTCTCGTATCTGCCCCTCCCCTCTAACAGCAATGTGTCTGCAGTGGGCCCATCGAATTAGCAAATTATTGAGAAACATGTGAGAAGCTTCGGAAAAAAAAGACAAAAAAAAAAGATTATAATTTTTAAAAAAAGTACATAAAATATATTTACAATTTACTTCTGGGCTAAGTTTTATTCGTGTGGGAAGAGGTTGATGGACCGCCCAGGCATTGGCTCTTATCACATGGAAGGCTTAAACCTTCACATAAAGTCTGACCTCACAGCTCAGCTTAGACAGCACTTCCTCCAGGCTAGTCCAGTTCGACTGTTTTAAGACTGTTTTAACGCTGATATCATTAAAGAAAGCTAAGAAAATTTATAAGACGAAAAGTTGTTATCGGGATGCATGATAACTGTAAAGATGAGAAGAGACAACACTTGAATTAGTTCTGTAAAAATAATTATTTTTCTTTGTCTTATATATATATTATTGTACGACTAGTTAGGTAAACCGCGCTCAGTCTCGACTGACGTTAAAATTTTTCTCATTATTGTCATGGATTCATTGTACTTTTACATAACACTTGATTACTCTTAATTCTTGACATTATTTTACCACGCAAAGTTATCCCAGCTTGCAATGCAGACCAATTAATTTTTCCATATTTTTAATTATTATTTTTTTTTATTTCAAATATCCCGCGACGCTAAGTTTTTATGTAATTTAAGAAAAAAATCGAAAATTTCGCAAAAAAATTGATCATCATATGAGTGTCGGTAGTCAATAATTTATATTCACGAATCAACATTTAGAATGCTCAACATTCTTGGAATATGTGGCAAAGTTGAGCGACTGCTCAACGGTTGTCCATTATATGAGCGAACCTCGTATAAGTTAATATATTTTCAATGCATTGTGATATAGCTTGTCAGGAAATGGTCAACTAAACGAACAATAACTTCCCAAATATACAATGAAATATCGGACGTTTCGGGTTCTCTGGTATTTTAAGCAAAGTACCATGACCCGCGATGATGAAATAATTTACTCGTGCGATATCTCGTTTGTCAAGCTCGTTGTGTTCGTTGAGCGCGCGACTCCCCGATCACTTCTTTGCGTCAATCGTCGGCTCTTTTTCCCCGACCTGCCTCAACATCAGGTGCCGCCACATCGCGCGCTCCCTCCCTCTCGCGGATCTGCGGGAGACTCACAGAGAGAGACGAGAGCTTACCTTGAAAGTGCTGGCTGCTGATCCAATGTGTAGATCGTGTACTATGCACTGTACTATACGTACAACTCACACACGCGGACACGACCGATAGGCCCCTTGGCGATTCACGAATACCGCGCGCCGATCTACGTTCTACCCCCTCCTTATAACCCTGTGGCGCGCGACAAGTATCATCCACACTGAGAACGCATATATACGAGAGCAACGGACACGAGGAGAGAACGAGCGAGAGGGTTCCATTCATTCGGTCCGAAGTCGCGGACAACGTTGCATCGTCGTCGGTGCTCCCAAGACTTTGACGATCCTGCTTTAAGTCCAATATCCCAATTACCAATCATACAAACTCCACACACTACAGCTATTCGCAAAATATCACGAATTCCGAATCCTCGCATAGACATAAAAAGAGAATTTCATTTTTCGTAAAAATTCATCATTTTGGCTGTTTGTAATTTGATTCTATTAATTTATCTTACTTTGTGCTTTTTTTTTAAATTCATTACGAGCTATTAAAATCATCCAATTGGATTCGTTTATTGGCTGAACGATTTGTCATCTGTATTAGATTGTGATACATACAAATTTCGTAACCGAGACAGGCTGTCGAGATATGAGCGAGAATTATGACCGAAAATAAGTTGAGTAGTCACTAATTGGGATATCTAGCTTTTGCTAGCTTTTGCAGCTTTGAATGACGAAACGACAAAAAATCTGTCATATACTGCAATGGCCGAGAGAGCCAACATGCAAAGTTACTGTAAAAAGATCGTGAAAACTCGCGTGTCTTTGTCACAGTGAAGGATTTTTTTTTTTTTTCGACACGTATCGCGATAGTTATGCATCAATCAATAAATCTCGTCATCCCCACGTACTCGCAATTATTGTTCCGGAATTATAAATCGATTTTGCAAATGTATTTTCAGATGAATTCCATTTTTTCTCCCCCGAAATATCTCATCTCTCGCTCTTGTTTGCTCATCTTGTATTGTTCATTTTTTTTTTTTTTTTTGTCACTTATTTCTTGGTTCTGATGTCTCGTTATCATTGCAGAATCTCTACGGGATTACAATGGACTCTCGGCGAATCTCTACAAGCCATCGAATTACGACAAGCTCGCTCTTTCGCTGCTCTCGCCATTGCCGAACGAGCAGGACTTTGCCATCAACGTTTGTACACTCTTGTCCAACGAGGGAAAACACACGTTGCGTCTCGACAAGTATCCGAGGCTCGTGAACATATTACTGGCTCACGCTGGTGTATTTGACTCGCCTGGTACACGTCAATTGTTCATCGAAGTCTACTCGAGAGTACGAAACTACTCGATAAACTCGTTTTGGTCGGATGTCCTTGATTCACAGGACGTCATTGATCTTACCGACGAGAGAATATTCATGAAAAAACCAACGAGTCGTTTGAACACCTTCTCGAGACGAAAAATTCTCGAGAAGGAGAAAAATAATAGCAAAGCAACGGGCAACGGCAGTCAGGATACCGAACCGGTACCGATGGACGTCGATGTGGTGAGATAATATTGTTTTTTTTCACTTAAAAAAAAAAAACGCGCATTCCTTCCACGTAATTTTCCTCCATCCACAAATTTCGGCCTTTGATAAAATATGTTTGTCAATGTTTGCTTTCGCTATGAACACGTTCATATGAATGGGATTTCGAGGAAGCAATGTACATGTTTCAATTTACTCAACTTTTTCTCTTCCTCATTTTCGTCAGCTTGTTGATAGTTTTATAAAAAATCGAAACACCTTGATGAATTTTTGTCAAATCAAGTATAAACTATCGTCAAACTCTGCTTTAATTATTTGCAAAAGTTTCACGTCAATATGTTGATTCGAGCTAAACGGTTGACATGTATTTTTCGAAAAAGTGTAAATTTCATCGGCTCTCTTTAAATCCGATAGTAAGTAATTTGTTTATTCCGGTATACCCTTTCGGCTCTTTACATTCATACCTTTCTTCCCTTAAAACTAATGCCTCTATTTATATGAGCATTCCCTTAAAACTAATGCCTCTATTTATATGAGCATTCCCTTAAAACTAATGCCTCTATTTATATGAGTATTTTACCAACCGGTGCTGCTTCTGTTTCCTGCAGCTTTTTCCGTGCTAGTCTTTTTAAATTGTGCACAAACTCACATAGCTCTACAATTGAATTCTTTCTCAAGCTTATCATTAATTTTCCGTGTGACTGCTTCACCACAACTGTCTTTAAATTTCACATTAAAGATTGTTCGATGATTGTCCATTTGTATCGAAAGTTTTTACCTGATTACTTCAAAATTGTACAAGCTACAGGAAGCTTGCGGACGACGAGAATGTCGCAAAGAGTTAACATGAGCTTGTTTAACAAAATTCAAACTCCCATAAAATCGTATCAATAAAATTTGAGGGGCAACAAAAGAATCTCACTGCTTTATATGTGTATGAAAAATCTGCTCTACAAGCGCAAATTATTCACCAGTTATAGATGTTCATTTTTTTTCTACACGCAAAACGATCCACAATTTTTTTTCATAATATATTTTTCCGAACATTTTAAGCACTCGGGCATAAACAACGCGAAATATTTTTTTTTTCTTTCAAAAAAAAAATTATTATTCTTCATGAGGGCGTAAAAAATGCACATTATTCATATTCCTCGCTCGAATTGACCGGCAATTGTGATCTTTTTTGTTTGTTTTTTCTAGCTACCAACGGATTGCGGATCGCGTCTCGAAGCACCTGTTACGTTCGAGGAGGAAAGTCCAACGGATCAGAATCAAAATACGATAAAATTCGAGGACGAGGACAAGGATTTGTTCTGCGTGGGTAGAACGCTGGGAACGCAAGATCCTTACGGACAGCGAGTACTCCAGATAGCCTCGATACTCCGAAATCTGAGCTTTACACCCGAGAATGCCGCAGTACTCGGGAGAAATCGATGTTTTCTCAGATTTGTCCTGCTCTGTGTACGTGCGAGATGGAGCAATTTGCATCAGCTCGGCTTTGACATACTTGGCAATGTTGCCAATGAGATTATTCTTAAGGAAGCCGGCGAGAGAATAACCGATGCAGTATTGTCGTGCGTGGCTAAAGGCGTTGATTCGCAGGATCGATTTGTCGTTATATCCTGCCTGGAGGTGCTCAACAAGGTTAGCCAACAGGACAGCAACGAGGAGATCGTTACGTTCGGTCTCGAGGACGAAGTTTACGAACTCATCTGCAGGTGATGATGAAACATTTTTTCAACGATTTACAAACATTTTAGATATTATTCAGTGTCTAGCAGGATGAAAATGCCTTACTTGTCGGCCGAGTCAACTAATCGACGATCCTTGACATACATACATTTCCCAGTCAAACGTTCGACTCTACGAGAAATTTTACCACTTTGTCATACTATAAAACTCTGAAAAAATTAACCATATAGAAGAGATACTAAGAACATTTTTTTAAAATAATAATATGAACAAAACTTTCTTAAGAAATTAGTTGGAAACCATGTTTATAAGAAATTTCATGTTAATGACGATTTTTTTTTTTTCGTACGACAAGCAGTGTCTGATTTCTCAAAGAATTTTCGAACGTTTTAAATTTCCCATTTTAAGCATTTCTGTCAGTCTGTAGTTATAAAACTGGTCGGGCAATGAAACTTCGAGGGTGTAATATGGAGCCTTTCTAATGGAAAAATATATACAAAATTCGAGACTTTTTCTTAATTTTCATAAAATCCAACAATTTTGTGCACTGAATTTTTAATAAAATGACTTTTGAAAGCTTCGCACTCGAGATGTTGGACGATAAAATGGTAATAAATTTAATGTAAATTGAATTGTATTGATTGCTAAAACAAAAATTAACAATCATTATCAACATGTACGTAAATCTTATCAGTAAATGAACACTTGCACGTGGCATCTATGGAAAGTATACACAGTCATTTTAACACGGATATTTATTCACTAGAGCTTATTCTAAAAATCCTATATTCAAGATTGATCGAATATATTTTTCATGAAATATTCTACATCTCAGATAGGTTTTTGACAATATTAAAAACGTTATATGCCAGCAAATAAGTATCTCAGGTATATACAAAGTATACTTGAGGAATATTTCCAATTTATGAACGACGAAAAGTTTTGCACACTAAACAAAGATATTTCTTTTTCATGGATATTTATAATCCATCGAATGAAATCGTACCATTAAGTACGAAAATAAGTTATATGTCAATTACGTTCTATAATATCATCGATCAACCTCCAAATGGTCAAAATAATTCCTAATCGATTTTTCAACTTGTGCGAAAGGTATTATAAATTTCCATTTACAACGGTTTTTCTTATCGTTATCGATATTTAGGTTTTTGGCCCTGAGCGACATAGCCCTTCTCGTTTATACATTGGAGTGTCTTTATGCTCTGACTTCGTTGGGCGAGAGACCGTGTACGAGCGTCGCGCGGGTACGCGGAGCCATCGACACTCTTGTCGCTCTTGTCACCGTCGAGGCACAAAGCTATGGTCCAAAAGCATGTATACTCATGAGAGTCGTCGAGACCGTTTCGACGATAGCTACTGTATCCTCGTCATCCTCGACGACAACAACGACGACCTCATCATCATCATCTTCGTCATCGTCATCGTCGTCGTTGGCATCCACAGCGCACACTACTTCCACAACAACGGCGACAACGTCGCCCGCACCGATCGCACCAGCTCGAACACCAACGCCAACACCAGCGCCAACGCCGATGATTGCAATTCCTGCGACACCTACGCCGACACCACCGGCACCGACTCCCGTCAGTCCAGCACCGTCAAGGCCGAGCACTCCTGCAACACCGATCACGAAAATCGTTGCTCACAGTACGTAACATGAGACGCTAATCAAAATAATCCGAAACATTTGATCCTTTAGGTTGAAACGATAAATCCAATTTTTTATTTTTATTTTTCGTCTTTTTTTTCATATTTTTTTCTTCATTCTTTGCAGAAACAACGGAAGCTTCGACACCCGTACATCATCCCATTCACGCGCATCAGCAAGTCATACAGGAGAACGAACAATTTGCGCTAGGCTGGCTGAGAGCTACGTTCGAACCAGCATCGAGCGTACGCATCGAGCAGGAGGAATTGTACAAAAAGTATCTCGGCTGCTGCACAAAAATCGGAAGAAGAGGCGTTATCGCACCGTTACATTTTCCGAAATGCGTTAGGTAAGCGATAAAATTTAAACCCATGAAATTACCTAAATTTTGGGCCCTTTCAGAGGAAGCTTTCTTCGAATGCAAAAAAGCTTTGAGAATTTTAAGTTGATGCTTGAGACTGGTCGAATAACGGCTAATTCTGAGAATGATTATTTTCGCGAAATTTAAAAATTTTGTTTGAAAGTAATGAGATGTTGGACGTGTAACAGTCTCTAAAATAACATTTGCAAATAGGGTTCAGTGCTTTGTGACCGTTTTCGAAGGGGTAATATTTTCGATTAGATATTTTGAAGAATAATCCATACCGTTGGTCCAATTTTTTTTTTTCTCTCGATTATTGGTTTTATTTGGTAGATTCACGATTAATCAGCGTTAAAAAAAATATTGATCAGAAAAAAAAAAAGTTTGAGCTATGGCTTAAAATAAATACACATATATTTCTAAGCATTATCGACGTTTATTCAATAAAAGAAAACATTTTTTAAATTGAACATTTACTCGACTACTGTCTCGTAAAAAATATTGAAAAAACATCGGAATAGTCTCCCCTAAATAAGACATTTCCAAATTGCTTTCTCGTTATTTTTCCTCATTCGCAAAACCGATTTAACCGATTACTGCATGATACATTGTCACGATATTTTATCATTATTCGCAGAACCGTATTTGGTGGTGGAATTGGACCAAATCCATTGAAAGGTGAAAATACGGGTGTCCAGTACTACGAGGGTATACGCGTACGTGCAAATCCCACAGCAATGAGTTATTCGAGCCAAAATGCGGTTGGAACAAACACGATATTGTTACCGTCGATCAACACAACTCCAGTAAAGGTGCATCATCATGTTCAACAGCGTACAGCCAACCCGATAAGTCCCATTGGCGATAGCGCGCATCCCGATAATACCAATTTATCCGTTAATCCGAGAATCCAAACACCCGCGTCACCCATATTGAAGGCCCAATTGTCAGCCCCGCCGAAACCATCCTCAAATGCTCCGAATCAACCCCAGAATCCAGTCACCAAGGTTGACTCGAAAAGTCAGGTGGGTCCGAGTCCTAAGTTCTCTTGTACGTCATTCGTTCATGCCCTTGGTTCTCGTATCATGGTTGTAATACTTAATTATCATTTTTTTTTTTTTTTTACTTTTTTTCAAAAGGCTTTTTACTTTTATTTTGCAACTGGCTTTCAGTACTTTTTATTTCAAATATTCTTACAATTTTTTTTAACACAAGTTCGATCTTCTCTCGTATAAAAAACAACAAAAGTAACACAATGTCTCGAAAAAGCATGCAGCGACAATCAGCGATCGTGGAAAAAATAAAAAATAACGAGACTCAGTCAAACTAAATGGACCATGGCGCATAAACGTTGACGCTCGATCCAAAAGAGACCTCGAGTCTCTCGGCCTCTACCTATCTTTACGGCTCCTTCTACTTCTTCTTCTTCTTATTTGTCTTCTTCTTCTTCTTCTTCTTCTTCTTCTTCTTCTTCTTCTTCTTCTTCCTCTACTTCTCTGATCTGTCTCGTCCGGTCCACAAATGCAACACTACAACAAATTTTCTGTACTTAACTTTTTGTTTGTTGACTCACTCATTTGCTTCTGATCTTCGTAAATGCAAGGGGTAACTTTGGTGTCTCTTTTCTCTCACTATATCTCTTCAATGTTTCCCGTGGTGGTGGGCTAGTTTAAAGAAAAAAACACACAAGATAATTGCCCAAATCGTCTCTCATTGCTACAAATCATTGATATCCGTTTGATTAATGTCTATGACGAAAAATGTAACTGTTCTCAGTGGCAAACTTGTGTAAAGTTTATACACATAATCTACACACATAAACATTGTACTATCGGGACGGGTGTCCTGATTGATTTTCTGTTGGTGTTTGTTTTCTTGGCGTGGGCTCGCAGCTTAGGCGTAGCGTTTTGTATATATCATTGCAATTGTATCGCTAGAATATTTTGAGCATTGTTTGTGATTGATGTGGATCAGGTGTCCGTGGCGCACCCGCACCTAAGTCAAGCGTTGCTAGCCAGTGGCTCGCAGATGCAACAGCAACAACAACAGCAACTGCAACAACAGCCACAACAGATGCAGGTTGTGGCCAAAGAGGAAAATCGTATTGGGGCAACTTCGAGCTCGATAATAAAAAGCCTATTGGCTACGAAGGTAACGGTCAGCGGCGACTGCATGCCCAGCGTCGCTGCGACTTGTGTGTCTACCCCTACTGCCTGCGTAACAAACACTACCGCTAGCATCGCATCCAGCATCAGTGCCAACCAGCTAATAACCAGCAACCAGGTATTGTTGCTGTTACAATAACATGAGAAGGCATTTTTTTCCACTCGTAAATTAGTTGATAAATCTCCTAGGAAACGCGTAGATTTATGAATATAACTGATTTATGATTTATTGTACGAACAAGAATGGTAGATTTGTTGGGAAAAAGAAATATGAACGTATGAGAGAGAGAGATTCTTTCCAAATGCATATTTGAAATATTGACAGCATTATAATTAATGATTGGGAGAACGAGCAACATTTGAATACTGAGACAAATGAAGTTTTTCGTATCGGGAGACTCGATAGAGCCTCGAGACATTATAAATTGTAAATCGCAAAGCTGAGAACGATTGATCATTTACAATGATTGTAGGATTGTTCGGTCGTTGCAAGGATCATTTGGCAAAACTTAGGTGATAATCAAGCACATGGTCTCGTTTTCCAACGTTACGTCTCTTTTTCTTCTATTTTTGCTTATGTATATTGTTATTCATTTTATTTTCCTTCATAGCTGGGCTTTTACCTAAATCAATTGTTGTTCATTGTTTTTGAATTTTGCGTGTGTGTGTGTGTGTGTGTTTTTTTGGTTTTGTTTGTTTGCCCATTCCCGTCCGGGCCAAATCAAGCTTATCCGATCCGTTTTACCAATCCCTCAAGGACCGTTTCGATCTCGATCGAGAAAGAAAAAAAAAAAATTGTGAAAATTTTACTCCAAAATAATTATCTTAGGATTATTTTAACAGAATGATTTTTTGATGTTTTTCTTTTCAGTATAGGCACTGATGATAATACGACGAGTACTAACACAATTAGCATGAAGGGATTTCTTTTGATATTTTTATTGTGACGAAAAAAATGTGTGTTATTAGGATTTAGATTACAAAAATTCGTCATGATTAACGTATTTTTTTGTTTCGAACAGGTTGCACAGCGTCAACAACAACAAAGGTTACTGCAACAACAATTAACGGGTGTCACACAGCCAGCAGCACCGACCGCAACACCAGCGACGATATTACTCAAAGCTCCTGTTAATTCGAAACAACAGAAGACAACAATTCCTGCCAGAAAAATACAGAGGCTCAACGGAGCCAAAGTCATCGTGGCGAACAACTGTGACAAGGTGAACTCATCGTAGCTTGATCAATTTTAACGAAATACCCTTCGGAAATAGCAACATTCAAGTACAAAATCTCTGCAATGGTTTTGGTGCAATTTGTAATATTTTTTATTATTCATTTAATTGCATCGAGAGACGCTACTCCACCTCGCTCAATCAATCCTACGTTCGATAAATTTATTTATAATTCCGCAAACAATTTGGTTTTTTCCCCACAGATGATAATGAGAACAGTGAAACGTTAATGGCTCGTTTTAAAGTAGCTCGTAATATTTTTTGTATTTATTTAATTGAATCGAGATACTGGCTGATCTCGCTCGATAAATTCTACATACGATAAATTTATTTTTAATTCCGTAAACAATTATTTGTTTTTTCTTCCCCCACAGACTGAAGTAAATGATAATGAGAACAACAGCCAAACGATAACATCGACGATGGTAGTCTCGACTATGACTGATAATCACATATCCATGAGTTCAAAAGTTTGTCGACCACCGCACGTTATCGCAATTTTACCAGCTAATAAGAACAATCAGCGTGTAATATCGACCCCGTTGGCAGAAGATTCGGACTCGACGAATAATTCATTGGCCTCGAGTAGTGGTATCGGTGGTAGTCGAGATTGTTCGGGTGTTGGGGCAGAGGAGGAAAATTCATTGACAAGCTTCGAGGGTATTTTGTTGAACGGTGCACCGAGCAGTATGGAAATGGATGCTCAAGAGGATGGTTCGTCCAAGGATTCGTTGAGTATCGGTTCCAAGGACAAACCACTGCAGAGTATGATGCTAGCCGATTTATTGGAGAGAAAAGTCGACAAGGAGCCTATAATGAACGGTGTATTGGGCAAAAGTTCGATACACGAGGAGGGTATGGATCTCGTGGAAAATCATATAAAAAAAGTTCTCAAAGAATCTCCAACTGATACAAAGATAAAAATTGAACCAGAAGATATGAGTGTCGATATACAATCGGAAGTATCGGAAGACGCGCTCATCGAGCCGCCACGAGGAATGAAGAGAAGATCAAGCGAGGCAGAGGCAGACATTGATGTGAAAAAGCCAAAATATTCAAATGGCACAACATCGCCTGATCCAGCGGTTGATTCGACGACAGTCGAGTCAACGGTCTCGAGTATCAAGTCAGAGGATCAGGATGACGACAAAGCGACCGTATCGTCAACGGCGGCAAATCTTTATGCAGCACTTGCAGCTGATTGCATAGAGGACGAGACCGATCTTGAGGAACCACCGCCTCCTCTGCCACCGCCACCTCCGCCAATCAAAGAAGAGCCATTTCTCATCAAGGAGGAACCTCGTGCCTCGTTTATCAATCAGGTCATTCAACATCAGCACGCACAGTCACAGCCACAGCAACAACTGATCGTTACAGGTCCGAGGCAAATTGTCGTTCAACAGGCCATTCAATCGAACAATCAGATAATCATTCCCGCTGGCCAACTCAAAGGTAGACCGCCTGGTTCGCAGCCTCAGGTCTTACTTCAACAGAGTCCAAGTGGTCAAATTCAGTATGTCGTGTCGGGTGGTGTACCAGGACAAAATTATGTTCTTGCACAGTCGCAAACCGCTCTGGTTCAAGGCCAAGCACAGACTGTTCTCGTTGCTCAGACGACCCAGCAACAGGGCACTGGTGCAAAAACGATAATAATCCTACAGCCGCAGACGGCGCCTCAGCAAAATACCCAAAAAATGGTCGCTATGACGCAACAGGGACAACAAGTCGTTGTCACGCAAGTTCCTCGGCCGTTGTTGCAAACTTCCGCAATTGCTAATATACCACCGCCACTTGTTGCTAATACCGCTTCTATCTCACAAGCTTCCATAATAGTCAACAGTTCAGTCGCACAGGCGAATTCTGGGGCTATGACCGTGACGATACCAGCGATAGCGCAACAGTGTCCAATCCCGACTAGCGTACCGTCCCGCGTTGTTACACCAACACCCGCGTCAACTCCACCACCCACGAGGCCAACGACGCCTCATCAGGCTGCAGCGACACACGGACAGGCCGTCAAACAATCCATTAAAGTCATCAAGACCTTTAGCTCGTCAACGTCGACAGAGCCAGAGGCTAAAGCTTCCACGAGTCATCAGACATCGGAAAACAAAACTATCACTATCAAGATTGATCCTAATGCTTTTTTGTGCGAGTGGCGAGGATGCTTGAGGTATTTTGAGATTATTTTAATACCATTTTTTACTTTCTAGTTAGTTACGCATTATCGGGATTAAGAGAAACAATATTTTCAAATATATTCTGACTAAGTATTCGAAATGTATTGAAATGATGGAAAATTTTATTTGGAAAAAAAATCCTCGCGCGATCGAGGTGGTGAGAATGAACTTATTAGAATTCCAGAACAGATTGAGTTATAGAGATACAATTTTGCACGGAAAGAGAATAATCGTTCATCTTTATTAGAGATGATTTTCGGTGGAATTAATGCGCGATCTTTTACATGTTTTGGAAATAATAAATGATTCCTCTTATTTGTATAATTTTCAAGGTGTCGGGGTAAAACTCAAGTTGTTGAAAAAAGTTTTAATCTGTAATATATCTTTGAATTATTCAACTCGAATAAAGTAAAAAAAATATTTCCTAAATGAGAAATTTTTACATTGATTGACAATTATCCAGCTCGAGGAATGAAGAAAATTCTTTATCATAGTAAAACTTTGCGGATAAGAAGAAATAATGAGGGATGAATGTGTAAATTAATTTTTCAAGTATATTCATTGATGATTGTATAATTTATTATAGAATTAAAAATTAATCTCAATGAATTTTTCAAGGCAATTCAAAACGGCGCATGAGGTGTATTTGCACGTTTGCGAAGCGCACTGTCCAACGAGCGGTGAGGAGATTCTGTGTCTCTGGGCGAGTTGCGACGGACTCAAACGACGAAGATTTTCCCTAATGACGCATCTGTACGACAGGCACTGCAATTCGGAGGTATCTTCAAGCTTCTTTTTTACCGTAAAAAAATAAATCTTTCGATTCACAATTTTATGACCATCGGAGAGTTTTAGAGGCTGATACTGATTTTTCGTTTTAGAGTATGGCAATGAGAAGGAAACAATTAACGGTATCCGGTAAGACCGAAGTCTCGACCTCGACACCCCACCCGACATCTCATCATCCTGGCTACGCACCGAACGCGGCTTTTCATGCCATTAAAAGGCACGCCCTGGAATTTGTCAATCCAAAGGAATTAATGGTGAGTTTATCACATTTCAAAAGTACCGTCCAATCAATAAAATGTATCGTTTTCTTTGATTTTCGTGTTTTCGTTGAAAATCCGACTCGACTCTACACAACAAAATTAAATTCAGCCAAGAGCCATAACGTAAACTAACATCTCAAAAAGAAAGAAAAATACTGACTAGTTTTATCGTTGTAAGATTAGAAGTGAAGATAGTCATGTTGCATTAAGGGAGTATGGTGTCCGATTTCGATAGCTTGTCATGAGGATTCTGGCTAAGGACTTTGAAATGTACAAAAATTTTATATATAGTTTTTTATATATATATATATCACACCCTTACGAATCCCGGAGAAGCTATTTATGCCTGCGGTTTCTTTTTTAAAACCTTCAATCTTTACTGTAAAAACTTAACCGAATTTCTTGTTCTCTTGGCGAAGCAGCAGAGGCCAACCAAGCCCGCTGCAGCCATCTCAAGCTCTTCTTCCCCCAGACCTGGGCAAAACCCTCCGCCAGAACAGGTAAACATGAATTCAGAAATGAGACAGGTGCCAAAAATTAAACAAAAAAGGAAAAAAAAAACAAGTGCCATGGCTATTGTGAGCTGTGCGGCGAATGCTGCTATTTTTCTCTGCTTAATCTCTGCATTCTTGCATCTTATTGTATTTTTTTTTTATTCACGCATTATTGCTCCTCCAAATCGTTATCATTACCCAATCCTTGGCATGATTTTTCTTTCCGTTTCACCATCTCGTTCCACTTATCCAGCTTTGCTACTGTGTGAATATGCGTGTGTCTCTAATTATGACGATTTATCGATTATCACAATTCACCGACGATATCGTATTTGGTCTCAATGTGATAGACATTTTTTTTGTGGTTAACGTTTTGATTTATGAATTTTGCAAAAATCACTTATAGAAAATGATACAATATTTGAGTTCTCATTTGGAATCATGTTTGATTCAATTTTACATGTTACAAGAATGCTCTATATTTACATATTGTATCTTTTTCTACTTCATTTATTTTGTAATGAAAATTATGCTTGCTATTGTGTGATGTACGAGTTATCGGAGCGAGCGCTCTCGATTTTTTTAATTTTTTTATTTTTATTTTTCTTAAATTCTTTCTTTCACAAATCGAAAAGTGGGCTCTTATCCATCAAGCTCATTTTGCAATAGTTCATAATAAGAGATGGATGTTACTAATCAGCAATGCTGTAAAGCAATGAACGCGTTACACAAGCCTCATTGAGTAATCAAAGCCCACCGTTCATGTTGTGTGCCATGTATGAAAAATTGCTACTGGTTTTTGTTTTAATTATTTTTCAGTCAACGGCTTAACGAATCTAGGATGAATCTAGCCGAGATTTATTTAACACGTACCGATTTTCATTTACAGGATGACAACGAAGGTCCAGTGACCAAAAGTATTCGCCTGACGGCAGCTCTTATTCTCAGAAACCTAGTCATATACTCTGCGCACGGAAGAAGGTGAGGACAGATTGTTTTTTCTTTTTTTTACTTCACTGATCAACAATATCCGATGAAGCTAAACGATAATTATTGCGAAAATTCCGAATAAAAAAATTAAAATAATCGTTTGTTAAAATTACAGACACCTTCGAGCATACGAGCCTCATCTGGCAGGTGTGGCACTAAGCAATGTAGAATCATCGAGGACAATCGCACAGGTTTTGTACGACATGAACGATCAGAGCAGCAATAGTCACAGGTGACCTCTCGAGCCAGGCCTCTAAATAAGCTCTTTGAAAGTTTGCGAGCACCGATCAACACCATTCTTACGAATTCTAGTGTTAAGTGTGTGAGGAGAAAGCAAAAGATATGAAAAAAAAAGAAGAAAAATAAAAACTGGCAGTAAGTAATGATAACTCGTTACTGTCTCGCGATGAACTTGGAATATTGTGGATTTGTGTAAAGAAAAACAACAACAATAACAACATAAATAACAATACTAATGATGACACAGCGGATGAGAATGCAGTAATGTTCCGTATATAAAATGAGGCCTATAAACTTACTAGGCAAAAACCATTGCCAATTTAGATCATAATTAATACGAACTATAATTAGTGTCATTCGAAGAAAAAAAAAAAAGAAAGAGGAAAAAATAAATGAACAAAGACCCAAGTTGAAGTGATGCAGAACAGTGATAACGAACGAGATAATATTTCAGATTTAATATTAATATTTATTTTCTCAACAAGATGCGGAAAAAAATGTGTTTAGTAAAACGTGTACAAAAAAAAAGTGGCGAAGAAGATACTTTATGGACGTTATAGTTGATTGTAACCATAATTATTATTATTATTACTATTATTATTATTATTATTATTGTATCGACTACATTTTTTCTTTTCATAAGTCATCGAGAAATTTAGACACTAGATAAAGGAAATCATTTTATTAAATGTATTTGTATTAAGAATCGATCAGTTTGCTTCTGATTGCATATTGCAATTACGACGCTATATCTATTGTCTCTCTTTACTTTTTTTTTTTTAATTGTGGAATAATTATTAATTATTAAAAAGGAAAAGTTGTAAAGGATCACGACGTTTACATACACAGACACAGATAACATAAAAACGAAAACGCTGATGACGAGTGAGCTCATTGTTACAACAGAACATTTCATATCACTGCAAGAATCTACTAATACCTGGTTAAGGTCAGTTTAGACTTGAAATCTACGTGTTCAAGGATCCGTAGAATACCGGTTATTCTCAATAAACTGATTACGTTTTGTATTTATACATAAAGCCTGTTTGTGCAACAAAAACGTTCGTTTGTGCAACTCCGTCATCTTGGTTTTTTTCGCTCTTTTTCTTGTGCGTATGAATAAATAAAAAATTAAGAGTGAAACCCGCCAGTGAAATTGATAAATCGGTGAGGAGCTTCGTCTTGACTTTGACTAAAACAAAAAAAGCGGCCGCGAAAAATTGTTTAATGATACTGAACGGATCCTTCCATTACAAGTTTGAGCACCAATGACAGATAAACTCGTGCTGAATAACGAGAGAAAAAAAATAAAGCGTCAAATGTAATGTATTTAAAACAGAGACTATCCGACTTAAACTTCTAACGTTACTGTGCAACCCTTTCTTTTTTATATCAACGGACATCTTGTACTTTGATGGTCGGGATTAGATTGCATTTACAATATGTTGTTTACCACAATATTCCCCTCGGAGAGAACAGTAACTTTATATGAATGATAAATTGAAATATCTAATATACATACTTTGTACATAAACTCCCTGTATTTCATTTATAATGTTACACGAAAAATCTTGTGTACATTCGTTAGATTTTTTTTTTTTTTTTTTTTTTTTTTCGTCAGTTGTAGGTTTGAGCATCTGAAGAAACTGAACTGAAATTTTCTGTATTATAATAGAAATATTGACAAGACATAGAAGTTGCAAGGAAAGGATTTTTCGAATTATTTAAAGTGGTGAAAGTGACGAAAGCTGAAGTGGGCTGGGTCAGTATTACGAAGCAGCCGATAATGTGTAACTCAGAGCGTATAGTATAATAATGGACCCCCGTGCGAGCCTCGATCATGTATTTTATATACAAATATATATATATATATATATATATATATATATATATATATATACATATATATATATATATGTGTGTGCGTGTATATGTATATGCAAGTTTAATAGCTAAACGTTTAGAAGGATGAAAAATCAAGAGCAAGAGGCTTTTTATTTTTATTATTTGTAATTTACCTAGTTTAAATGTTCGAAGTTTGGTAAGATCGCGAGGAAGACGAGTGGTTGAATAAAATTAAAAAGAAATATGAAAGATAAAACAAAAGTGTTAAGGTGCGTAAGAGCGATGTAATAAATTGACTGAAATACGAAGAGAGTGTACATGAGAGACGAGTGAATGTTTTTCTAGACAATGGCTCTATTCCGGTGTCATTGTGACCGAAACGTCTTTAAATGACATTAACTATATTAGAAGAAGAAGAAGAAGAAAAAAGTCAACGAGGATGACATATACACAGAGATTTCGTGGTGACATCGGCAATCATCCTATTCGTCCCACATTTTCATCTATAAACATAGAACTTGCATATTCTACGCGTCTGCAACTTAAATATGTAATAATTATGTCGTATGTTTTTTTTTCACGTGGCCATTGCGTCAATTGTTTCTTCAAAGTCCGATCGAACAAAGTAAACGAAACAAGGAATATCGTAATTCTTCAAGATACGAGAGAATTTGACTCTGTAAGCAGCATCCATAAACAAAATGAAAGAAAAAACGAATAAAAAATAATAAAAATAAATATTTGACTTACTGTTAACTGACGCGTGATTTTCATTTAACCGGTCAATTACTTGCAAACGAAATTGCGAAATATTGAGGTACAAAAAGTGTTTATTACTAGCGTGAAAAATACAGTGTTGTACAAAAGACGTTGAGTTGAAAAAAAAAAAAAAATATTAAAAATAACGTGGTTTCTCTTAGTTCTAGCATAATTTATTTTCGGCGGATACAACGACGATTTGGGACATGAAACGAGTTAGGAGAGACTGAACAATCGGGAGATCGAATTATCATCGTCTCTCATCGAGAATTTCTTCCTGAATAATTACGAGATTCTCGTGGATCCGATCGAGATCTCTGATGATTGTGCAATTTTTTCTCACTATTGGGCATTGAATTGTTACGTAATATTCCATTTACATTGTTCGCAGTTTTTACGATTCCTGATCGTTTCTTACTAGTCGGATAATTTCCCAATAATTTTTCTGTCGCGTCGATTTTTCGCGAACGCGTTGAGGGACTTTTCGAGGAATTACCTGGCGATCTTCGCACATTGTCAGTAATCGATTTCTCGCCTCTCAAATACTCGATTCCCGGCGTACGTAATTCGAGAAGTTTATCCGCGGGTTTATTTAATTTTCTCGACTGTGACGAATTATTTATTGTTCGAGGCTTATCACTTTGATCATAAATTCGTGCAGTCTCCGGTTTTCGATGACCGCATGTCGTCCTGTTGCATGAAACTTTCGATTTTGTATTTGTACTTTCCAATTTGGTCGATTTTTTCATTGAGTCGAACGCAACGGGTTTTTGAGTCATGCGACTTCTGTCGATCTCGATCATTCCCGTTTTTCCGTAATTTTGCGGTCTATCGCTCGCATGCATGGCATCGTGAAGCGTGTTAAAAACCATGGAATCGTGGACAGACACAGTTTTGTTGGAATTCCCACCATGCGATCGGATTTCTTCATCGCGTTTTGGTGATTCCTCGTTTTTACGATTTTTCGAACGACTTCGAGATGATACTCGTCTGTTTTGGGAATAACGCGATGGCTGATGGTCTCGCTGCTGTCCTGACTCGTGTTCGCTATCGGCAGGAGTCGTCGGAGGTGCCGTTAGGTGCAAATCTGTCACCGAAGTTGCAACTGGTGCGCGAGTTTCCGACGATTGGGTTGAAGCGCTTTTTCCGCGATTGGGCATTAAACTTTTTCCACTTATGCTGAAAAATGATGCATCCAGTCTTGTGGGACTTCTCGAGTCTGCCGGAGACAATTCCCTGTTTGCACAAGAAAAAAGTTTCGGATGTCCCAAACACGTAATTTTCTCCTTCGATGACTCAACGGGTTTCTTCAATTTGTGAATTTTCGACGGTTTTACCATAACTGCCTCATTTGCGGTGCTCGCGGGTTCAGGATATTGAGAATTTTTTACTAAATTATTATGCTCTCCAGTAGACGATGCTTCGTTCAATCCCAAGAGAACTATTCGGTTTCCCGAAACGCGCAAATGGCCATTTGGCTTGTTACGCTCATTCGATTTTATAATTTGCGAATGATTGATCACTACAGCATCGCGGTGTCGCAGCAATGTGGGTCTCAATATTTGAGCTTCATCGTCTGTCGATGTTTCTTCATCTCGAATCCTCTCCGCAGAGTCGAGACCAAATTTCTTCGATCTTTTTAGACTCGAGGCTCGACTCGAGGCTCTCTCATCACGAAAAATATCACTCTGTGAGGATGCATCTTTGTTCGTAATTTTTTTCTTCCTCGATTTCTTCTCATTGTCAGAAATTCCGGCTTTCGAGACTGAAGATGACAATTGGTTGGTATTTTCATTCTCGTCAATTTTATCATGAGTCATTGGTACTTTTTTCTTGTCCGTTTCGAGTCTGGCAATACCCGACGGAGTGTCATTCAAACAGGTACCTTTCATAGCGTTGTTAATATGAGACAATTGTCTCTCGAGATTTCGCGCGTATTCCTTGATCTCCGTCAAAGTTTTAACGAATTCAGGCCTCGTCAGATCGGCCGCGGTCAGAGCAGCTTCGCTATAATCAATGCAAACCGGAAATGAGAGATTCGACCTTACATAATCAAAATCTCTCTCGCGACTCCGCCCTCTCGGCACGCTTCTACTTCGCTCGCACTTATTTCGCCCACTTTCCGAATTGGGACCAACAGCATCGTCCAGAAGTTTTCGTAAATTTACCAGTGTATCCATCGTGTTCTCATTTTTATCAACACTTGGATAATTTCGACAAAAACATTTTGGTGTCTCCGATGTATCGTATCGCAAGGTTTCATCGTTCGTATAGGAAATCGCTCTTTTAGTTTCAACCGGTGATTCCACTTTAATTCCCTCGTTCGACTCTTTATCGCGATACGCTCGAGTTTTCTCATCGTTTACCAAATTTTCGTTAATTTTACTCGACAGATTTGCCGTTTCTACTTTATTCGCTTCTCTGATTGCTTGGATCTCAGCATCAATCATATTTGATGAATTTTCCCCTTCATTGGCAAGAAGCTCGTTTTTCGAAGAATCGAAATGACTTGACTCTTTGCAGACAAGTGGTGTGCAAAACTTGACAACGGATCTTTTGTTCTTGACGTTCTCATAATTTGAACATGCCGAAGAGTCGGAAATTCGTACTGTTATGTCCTTGTAATCCTTGTCCTCCTCGAGGGTCGCACGTACGCACAAACCACCGCATACTGAATTTCCAACATCACGAGCTTCGTCGTGACTCGGATCGATGATTCTTATAGGTATCGTTGTTCTCGCAATTTCACGATCTGTTTGTCCCGTGGAAATATCTGGATTCAATGTTACGTTAAAAATTCTATGAGTATCGCGCATAATCGTCACATCGATACTTCTTGTCCATTGTACATTTTACTGTTGCTCTCCGTACACTTGCAAGCTGTAATTGTCGAACCTTTGCTCACGTTGCTCGTGCCAAATCTGTTTGTTCGCTGGGCCTCGTTTCTCTTATCATCACGGGATCGGTACTCCTCGGCTTCAACAATTTGCGCGTATCTGTATTATATCAATCAATCTACGTTTTCAAGCGAATTCCCTTTTTTTTTACTCACTATTTAATTTTTTTTTTATATAACTACGTTTAAATCTACGTTAAAACTGTCCGGTGTTGAATTTAACGACCTGCAATTTTACAAACAAAGGTGCATTAGGTGTTGTTTCATAATCATAGTTCAGACGTGGAAAAAGTTTTGAAGGATCGGGAAAAAGAATCAATAGAGGATACACAGAGGGAAAGCATAAAAAATTGTATTTTATCGATAAAAGTTCACCTTATAAACAATCACAGCGTAATGCTTTGATCCCGATGAGAAAAAAGAGTTAGGTGTGGAAATTGGAAGATTTTACGCTGAAAATGAGATTTTTATTCGCGAAACACTCGGGCGAGACGTGAGACTGGGTGATAAGCGTATAATCTGTACGAAAAAATGTCATAATTTTTCAATCTGGTCTGGTCTTTTTTTAACTGCAGTGCATTGTGGGGTAACTTCAGCCAATCGGTTTGCCTGTCACATTATTCGAATGTCTCTCTATTGTCAATAAATTCAACGTACGTCTTGATTAGCGGGTTTTTATCGATTCTACCTTGCTGACGAACCGCTCCGTACGTTTGACGAGCTACAGTCCAAACATCTCTGCTGTGGATTTATTTGCGACGAATCAACCGTGATAGTTTCGCGTCGCGTCGTATTACCGGACTCGCCGCACTGACAATTTCTGCATCGTCGGGAAAGGACAATGTAAGAAAGGACGTGGGAATATTCAATGGACGCTCGATTGCTCGGGCCGAGGACAAGAGAGTATAAAATTGGGTAAAAAACGAAGGAAAAATAAATATTTTAAACAAAAAAAAAAAAGGGTACCTTCTGTGCTCTTCTTCCTTTCTCGCACGATCGAATCTCTCGTTGGTCACTTGTCTCCGCAGCTCACCAATTTGCTTGCTGTATTCCATTGCTTGATTCTGATAACGCCGCAATTCCGCAGACTCACTGGATCTATTTTAGGCAATGCGAACGACAATAAAGCTTCTTTAATGTGACGATATGAGGAGAGAGAAAAAAAAAACACTCAATACTCTCATATCTATGGAAATCTTACAATTTGTTCTGTAATTCGCACATTCTCTGTTTGAGCCTCGACATCTCACACTGTAATTCCTGATTAGCCGTTTGACTGTCCATGGATTCTTGTCGAGCTTGATCCAACAGCGTCTCCAAACGTTCCACAGTTACATGATCTCGATTGATCTGATCTTGGACCATATTTTGTTCTGCTCTCAGTCTCGCCAGTTGTGCCTCGTACTGAAGAGAATGTAAGCTTTATTCTACATATTTCTGCTCATTGCGATACAAAACATTTCACGGATAAAAGGAATTATCAATGTGGAATGAGGAATGGAAAAAAAATCTTACTTGAGCTTTCATCGCGTCTTTATCACCGAGCTCCTTGACTAACGCTTCCTTCTGTTGATCCAATTTCACGCAAAGATCTCGAACTGCGTTCAAGTCAGCCTCGGCTCTCTGTCGCTGGTCCATTTGTTGTCTTATCTGAGTCTCAAGACTGGCAACTGTTTGTGTTAATTCTGTTATCTGTGTCTCGTATCCTTTTATCATACAATCTTTGTCGGCGAGTTGTCGTTCGAGATCCAATGAGCGATCTTGAGCCGATTGAAGAGCACTTCGAGCCTCGGCAGCTTCCGATTCCAGGCTATGATTGTTGTTCTCGAGCATTGTAGCCTCGAGGCTCAAACTTCGAAAATGATTCAACATCTCGGTTCTCTCATTCTCCTGTAATATTATTGCCGATAATTCGATCAATTGATCAACGCGAGGATGAAATTTTATTGGAATAATTTTTTTATCCCTAACGGATCTCATGCGTGAGATAATAAGTTAATTTAAAAAAATGATTTTTGCAAACTTCCCAAAGAGGGAAATTAAAATAAAACTGTTCTTTAACAGTTTAACACAAATTTCATTAAAAGTGAAGTAAAATTTAAATTTAAATCAATATTGAATTGGAACTACGATGAATCGGTAAAAAAAGGACTTGATTAATTATTTTCGAGTAGAAAAAAATGGACAAAAGTTGAGAAAAATTTGATTTTACATTATCCAATGATTCGTAAGGTGAATTGAGTATAGAGTTTTTTTTCGCATGGGGCTCTACTAGAAGCGTATGAGAAGTCATTTTACAATTTATCCTATATTTTGAAAATCATGATGAATACGAGAGAAAAAAAAACGAACTTTTCTGTTTATAAGTTCCTCGGCTCGTCGAACCTCGCTGACATAAGTCTGGAGCTGCCTCTTAAGATCATAAGACTCGGCACGGGAGGCATCGAGTTCACGCTGAAGAGTCCTAATTTCACAAGTAACCGCAGCCAGATCATCCTGCAGCCTTCGATTTTCCTGAGCCGCATTGTCACGATCTGTCGACGCAGCGGCTAATTGTCGTTGATGAATGTCCATCTCCATCTGCATGCTTCGAAGTCGTCGTTCTTGCTCGGCACTCTGATCAACACATAATCTGAGGAAGAAAAACAAAAGAAAAAGGAATCATTTTAATGATAAGGAAAATTGCAACAATGAAAAGTTTGACGCGAAAAAACTGGATAAATATTACAATCCTAGGGAAGAGAAAACTCTATAAGTATAATTGGGGAATCGTATTAATTTATTAAATTCTCATATCTCATTACTGACGCAATACTCTCTATTTGATGAATGAGAAAAAGAGGACAAGGGCAAGGCATGAATGGTTCACGCAACTGACCATAAATTTTATAGACACGTATCGAGGCCTCGTGAAATTGCTCAATCGAAAGTGAGTCAAACAAAACTTTGTCCTGATCGTCTTCATTATGTAATCGCAATTCCCGTAACTCTACTGCTGTTACGCATAGGTCACTTTTTACCAAACTTACATTGCGAGTTGAAATCAAATTTCCCATTACCAAACGACTTACGTGTTTCGACAAATTCTCCTGTCTTTATGATCGACGTATCTTACATCAATCGCCTAAATTCTATAGCTATAATCTCAACGATGCAGTAATTTTTACCTGTGATTATCATTAAAATAAAAGCCGACGTTGCCTATATATCACTTTCTAAGTTCCCGAGATGAGTGTATGATTAAAAAACCATTTCACAGTGTCCGACAGCGTTTCTATCTACAAATGAGCAAATGACTCGGGTCACATTGCTCAATCCAATTTGGAAGCCTGTAATGCAAGATCTGCCTCGATCGGGAAAATTGCGGATACGGAAGCGAGTTGTTTTTTTTTTGTCTCGTATACTCGAGAGAAACCGAAAGAACGAGATATACATATATATATAGTAACGAAGGAAGAAGAAGAATAAACGAAGAAGAAAAAGAAGAAAAAGTCACATTACGAGTCATCGAAGAGGAAAGCGAGTTTTCAAACGGTTTTTCTCACGGTTCTCGGTGAGATAACGCGTCTCGAAAAATAAATGTTACGCAACACGACCCCGAAAATCCAACTGTGACGAGTATTCTCTAGTTAGGTGGACAAGTCCCGTTTAAAAGGTACATCCGAAGATGAGAAAAAAAGAAACAAGTCGATTTCTTTCGATGGATAAAACGCTACCGTTATATCGATTTATGTTACTGAATTTTTAGTGCCATGATTATTACGCCATGTAGTATTGCGCAATCGAATGAATCGATGGTAATTAAAAGGAATCACGAGAGTTGGGATCGCCGTGAACAAGCCCCGAGGACGTTAATCCCGTGTACAAGCTAGTTACTTTCTCTCATCTCGTCGAGCTCGTAATGCCTGCAGCCTCCGAGCGAGGGAAACAAAAAAAAAAGCAAGAAGAGGAAGAGAAAAAAAAAGTGAGTCTTGAGGCATCATAGCGACTGGTGATCGTTCGCGCGAAAGTGAAAACTTCCAAGTGCAACGCGCGATTGACACGCATCACAAGTGCAATCAGCTCATATAAAAAATAATAATAGTTCATTGAATTCGCGTTTATTCCTCATTGTGTTGTGATTTTTTTTTGTTTTCATCCAACTCAAATTTCTGTGGTTGAATTTTTGTTTGCAATATAAATTTATACATTCCTTAAAAAATCAACAGAGAGCTGTGCAATTTTTTATTTTCTTTTTTTAAAATCTTATTGTGGGTTGTAAACCCAAACATAAAAAAGACTTGACATCAATGTTGACGTGTTTTTAAATCGTTAACGTTAAATTGTTGTTTATAGAGGAAAATTCATGAGATTTTACTACAACAAAATTTATTTATTTTTCTATATTTACGAAATAATTTTCATTCCAAAAGATCTGAATAATGAGCATTACTCAAGGTCAAAACTATTTTCTGGACAAAGTAATTTCTAATTACTTTTAACTATCAAACTGATTTGTCAAAAGATCTGAAAATTTGTGTGGAGTGTGTGTGTGTGTTTTTTAAGAGAACAAAATTAGAGGGTCACGGTTGATTTGACCGAAATTCATCGTATTATGTATGTAGGATTGACCCGAGGTAACGAATTATTCTGGAGCAAAGTGGTAGCCTCGTTACCGGCAAACTTGAATAATGGAATACTTTTCTCATCGCAATATGCGATCTCCTTCATCAACATTTCATAACGGCTATCAGCAATTTTAATGACGTTACGCGCGTTGCGCGTGGCTTACTGGAGGCTCCTTTATCGTCTTTTCAATCAAACGAAAGTGATTTATCATCCGTGTTACGTATTTCCTACTTTCGAGCGGACTAGCTACCATTTTTTTACATTTCCACGAACAATGGAGAACTCACATGGGAAAATCGAGACTTTATGTTGCTACTGTATCAACAATAAGTACGATCTATCGCAACTCCATGGAAATAATTTTTATGCGAAATATATGAAAAATATATAAAATAATGAGAAAAAATATATTTCAAATATATTTTCAATATTTTTCATGAGATATATTTAAAATATATACTTCATATCATATTTCATACACATTTGACACATATTTTCGCATATTTATTTCTTTTCCCTATGTAGGCATTATGAAATTTGGCCGTGTCGAGTTCAATCGGAAAGATGTGGAAGATTTCTCGTAGTGGTGACTAGGATGATGAGGGCACAAAATGAGCCGCTACCGAGAGTGCATCTAGGTACGTTGAAACGTCGATAATATGGATGCTGGGACGCATCGGTACTGCGTGACTTGGCACAGCAGTCGTGAGAATAAAAAGACCGATAAACCAGCAGCGAAAAAACATAAATCCACAGCATCGTAGAAAGTGATGATGCGAAAGGCATCGCTTTGATGAGAGGTCTTGATAAGAGGCGCTGACCGCTTTGATAAGAGGCAATCCTTAAATTCTCGTAATTCCTCATTATCAGAATCTGCAAAACAAATTCTATTATTATACACGAATAATTAGTAGAAGTAATAACAAGTAATCGCTTGACGAATCGACCAACTCAATCAAATGATCATTGTGCTATTAAAATTTTCTTTACCAAAATAAAAAGAAAAACAAGAAGATGATGAAGTATCGTGAAAGTATCAACTGTGTTAAACATGCAAGGAAAACTTGTGTGGTGGATACAACGCTACAATTATGCAAGCCACCGAGGTGAGTACGGAAGTTCATTCACGCTCAACTTCCGCAGATGTTTAATTCCAGTGAAATTACGCATTTGCGAATTTTACCTTGCTAGAATTCAACGGGCATTAAAGCGGATAGAGAGAGGGAGCGAGAGTACTGAAGTTTCCCATTGACACGCCTATTATTCATATAATTTTTTTTATTTGATAGTATAATGAATACTAATGGATGCGTACATCGAGAATAGTATGTTAAGTCGGATAAAGGTTTCCTACAGTCATCGTACTGTACACGTAAAAGGTGAAAGAGAACGCGAGCAAAGCAGATAAACGGAACAGAAGAGTCCCAATGACTCACGGGCAGAGTGCATCGCCCTGAGATCCCTCAATCTCTTTATTATTCTAGTCCTCGATTGCTTCACGGCACAGTCGTAAGTTCCCGGACGCGACAGAAGAGAGTATTATATATATATATATATGAAGTACACTCCTCTATGCCATGTAGCAAACCCAGGGAGATCCCTCTCGAGTCTCTCATTTCCATACCGTTAGCCCAAAGGGCTGGCGGCTTGGAAACTTTTTTCTTCGTCTCCTTTTTTTTTTTTAACTGCGGTGCGTGCAGACACGAGAAAGCGCAGCGCGCAACTCACCGCTCCTGCATTTGACGCATACAAAATATAAACGATTTAATATACATATCCCTCGGGGTCGAATATTACGGACTCACAGAAATGAACAATTCTTTCACGAATTATTTAAGAACAGACGCATTGAAATGTCAAAAGGAATAGAATTATTTTACGATGAATATATGAACAATGGAATTATCACAACTCGCGAAGCACACAAGTCCCAAACTGATTTGTTATCTATGGATGTAGGGAAGAATGCATGAACAAAATGGTCTGATATTTCATCGTTCGCAAGAGTGTGGAGGAGCTTTGGATGATTCAGAGAAAAATCATTGCGAGATTGGACGAAAAATTTGTCAAAATGATCGTATGAGCTCTGCTCAATTTTTCCTTCGATATTGTTCAGAATGCTTTTACGTATACAATCGTAATAAAAATATTCGATAAGAATTTAACTACATTGGAATAAAATGAAAATCTGAAAATAATCCGCCCTGTTGAAGCTACTAAGAATATTTATTCAAAACAATAATATTGCCGAAATAATATCAATCAAGCACTTGATAACGATTCAGAGAAATTTTGAAAAAAAAATGTTTTTTAATAATTTATCCTCGATTTTTGGAATATTTCGTCTCGAGAATCTTTATGATCCTGTACTGATGGAGCTGATGAATGACCTTGAAAATTGGTCAGTGGAATACGAAATGTCTCCTCCACAGAGACGTATGCAAAATTCTCAACTTCCTCTCACTTTTCATAGTTTTCATTTCATACTCTAGTAAACGTAACTGTCAGTCAAGTACTCTGAGACTGTCGATATTTTTCCCTCCGTCTCTCTACGTTTCAACACTATGAAGAAAAATAATGCAATCGGGATTTCCTCGTGATCTAATCGTTTCGGATCGCGACTGGTTGCAAGATCGAAATAATGTCAAGTGGCCTCGATCCGAGCGAGATCGCATACGCCGGGTAAATCCTATGTGTAATGTAACAGCTCGTTATGAGCTTGGAATATTACAAGACATCCTGGTGAAAAAATAATGCCCCGAATCTTTCTCGAAGCAACTTCTCTGATATATTCCGCCCGGGAGGAAATTGAGAGCTTTTGTGGCATAGTAACTTTGAGACTCTACTCGAATTCCGGTGTCAAATAACTCGCAAAGATCTCGCAGAGTGTCAGTAGTCGATGTTCGAGCTCTCCGACAGTTTGAATTTCGAAGCTCGTCGTCGACTCGTTAGGTAATAGTCGCGTTCGAGTCTTTCATACTTCGAGAGTGTCAGTCTTCCCGGGAGTTCCGAACCGGCAAGAACCGTTCAGTTCGGTTTGATCTGTGTCTTCCTTAAAATTTAACAAATACATAAATTAGAACAAATGATAATAATTACTTTTTCTCAAAGTAAAATATTTTTTTCAATCATTCGTTAAGTAGTTAACGGTGATGTGAAAGTTTTTCGAGCAGAGAGGGCTCTTTCAACATTGGATAATATTGTCACTGCAATGGCTCCACTGTAAGTACTTCAGTGAATTTCAATGCTCTACAAAAAAACAAATATATATTGTAAAAGATTTTTTTTTTTGTTTGTTAAACGTCACGCGTCAATATCAAAATATATGGTTTGAATGTGAAATTTTGTGAAATCCTTTGAATAAAAAAAAAAGTGCTACGACCACAATATCTATCGAAATGACAAATTATTTCGTTAATTTGAAAAACAACTTTCTTCGGGATATTTAAACCCCCTGTAGCTCGATAATTGAGTAGTCCAAGAACGCGGCACCTTTCGAAATATATTATTGCGTTATTGCGTAAAAGTTCGGTAACCGCTTACGGTGCGCGGGGGAGGAGAGCGAATGAAGGAGATCCGGAGATGAGCTGATTTTCCTTTTTCGGGCGCGTTTGCCAAAATTTATAAATCTTTCACATGAAACTGACAATGAGAGAGATAGAGACAGAAGCGGTTGCGATGAAAAATTCACACTGGCGCTTCTTATAAATCATGTCGAAAATGTTTTCAACGAATATTTTTATGTCAATAAATTCTGAGCGGAAGAATAACGAGCATATAAATTGTCGTATTAACACGTATATATATGTGAAGTGAAAGAACGATATTAGCATGAAATCTTATTGAAATCATATTAGCACGAGTTATGAATTTACGATTTAGTAGTCGAGTATTCGAAACATCACGTTCAGAAGATAAGATACTTGAAGACTTGGCGTTATTTTGCAAAGAGATGTAACGTAATATTGTCGATTACCTTGGGAGCGATCGTATAGCGCGAGTCTCGAGGAAAGTTACTTTGTTTTTTGCTTTTTCTTTCAAATATCCTTACTGCGGTGGTTGTAGAGTTGATTTTTTTTCATACCTAAATCTAACGTCATCGCCACAAGGGAGGCAGCAGTAAGGACAAACAGGATAGCAGGTATCCATTATCTTCCGGAAAAACAGGATTCAATAGTCGGTTCTGTGACACACGCAAACTCGCGAATTTCAAGGGGCAAAAAAAAAGATGAAAAAATAACTACACACACACACGTACACACACCCGGTCTATTTATAAGATGGCTCTAACGACGAGATGTAATAAAAAATCGCCGTTTATCGTTGTAAACGATACTCGGCGCCTCGTGCCCGAGCACTAACAATTTATTGCCAAATGCCGTCATGATTGTTGCCAACGAAATACATTCATCATCACGGCCGGTGTCCATTTGTTGGCGAAATACCGAAAGTGTCAGTTTACGTTCAAGACATTCAATTTAACTTCCGAGCATCCAAAACTTATCGAAAAACAAACGAGACTCCCGGTGGTGGTGCTCAACTTTTGTTTTTCTACAGAAAAACAAATAAAAAACCGGTCCCCTTCGGCAACACATCTATTTTTGTCACCCGCTGCATCCGAGATTAATTTCGGATGAAGATCGATGTTTCAGTGCCTCTTTTTTTTTAAATCAAATTTACAGGTTGATGAAAAAAACGTTTTTTTTTTATCTAGCCTGAAATAAGTTTCATGTGATCTGCGAAACAAGTAAACTCATTAATTATTTCCTTCTAAATGCAATCTGATGTAAACTGAAGTTTTCTAAAATTCATCCTGAATGTAGTCGCGGAAAATCTGAATCTGTCGTAGAAAAAAAAAAAAAAGAGAAAAACACTTTTGATCAATTGAAGCAAACTTTTTGTTAGCAAATCAAGTATATGGATGTGTTGCCGAAAATGTTTTTGTCTCACGCTGCATGTGATATTCATCCCGGATGAAGATCAGATGTTTCACAATCAGGGCGGAATTTTATTTGATTAAAGGTTTGGTCGACAAAGGCGTTTTTTTTTTAAATTCAGCCTGGATGCAATTTTATGTGAATTTACGATTACGAGGGCCTTCTTCTTTGAGGAGGGTCGGGCACTACATCTGCCGATTTAACCGATTTAATTATTTTTTTAAAGCATTCATATATTCAGTATATTTTCAACTCCAAAGTTTGAAACAGCTTCATAATTTTCGCGAAACGAAATGTTGATGGCCATTTAACCCTGTTTCTTATGACTGTTCGAGAAAGAAGAATTTCTACCTTAATAATAATTTTTACCCTCTCCGTTCTCGATCTATCATAAAAAACAGGATTAAGTGGCCTAAATTTAGACATTTTTTTCCCGAAAATAGTAGAACTTGTTCAAACTTCACGGTTGAAATTATACTGAACGTATTAATGCCTAAAAAAAAAAAAAACATCCTTAATCCATCCTAAATGGAGTCAGGATGTCATGTCAGCTGTATCTGAAGAGTTCTTTAATTCATTCTGAATGCAGTCGCGTTAAATTTAAACTTGTCATTTAGAGAAAAAGCAGTAATAGGTGAAGGATTTATTCAATTGAAAAACCCTTTTTTTTCTCAACTAATCACGTAAACGAATGTGTTGACATATAATAGTCCATGTATAACAGAATTTCTCTTAGAGTTCTCTACCCGTTTGACCTTTTACGCTGCAGTCCTTTCTAGGAAAAATGTCTCGACCCAACAGCTACGAGAAACCCAAATTTTGTAAATTAATTTACCCTATCATCTGTGAAATTTTAGGGCATAGATAATGCCAGAAAAAAAATTATTATACGATCGATAATGAGAGAAAGAAAAAAAATATCAAGCCGTAAAGAATTTTCTAAAAGCTCTCTTGGACCCGTTGGCCTATACGGATGCATGGCATTTGAGAGGAAATGTCATGATTGTAGATAGCAACGAGAAATTAAATTGTAAACATCAAACGTGTGTAAATCAAATTGTCCGATCATCTTTTAAATTCCAGGGCAAAGATCGCATCATAAAAATATTTATCGTACGATCGAAAACGACAGTCACAACGTGAAAGTACTGACGCAATAAAGTTCTCCTCCCGCGCAAGGAAATCCCACCGGCAAGCTGGCCCGTAATTAACCGGATTGTGTAACGCATTTTTGCGTCTCAACATGAGCGATACAAAAATGGGGGCCAGGCCTGTCAGCAAACTCTTCTCAAACCTATCGCGTTCGGAGCTCAATTTTTTCTTTTCGTAATTCTCAATTCTTGCTGTTGGCTGATTACGTTTATAACGTACTAATGTCATAATCGGAGGTGAAGTTTTTTTATTCCAGAAAGAAACAATACTCGGAAACTATGTCAGAGTTTGCTTATACGATGAATTTATATTTTTCGAACAGTGACACGAATTCGGATTTTGAAAATGTATAAATGTATGTCGGTATTGAACGGAGTAAAACCGGTAATTATCCCGGAAGTATTTTTTTTTCGTTTTATTCCACAATGAAATGAAACTCGCAAAATGCCAGTGTTAATACGACCAGTTCGCGTTTTTCGAGCAGTCGCGCCATTTCGGGTTTCTGAAATATTTCAGTACTCAGCAAACCCAGTCTAACAGAAACCACATTATGTACTTTCACTTGCAGTGTGACCTTCGCTAACGAAGGCCACAAACTTGCTAGTTTTCGCTAGATCCGTAATTCTTATGAGCTCATTCACCGATTTTTTTTTTTTTTTTTTATCCGCATTCCGTTACACGGCTAACGATTACGTTACGAGATTCAACGGGAAATGCGTGAAATTGTTGTGCAGAATCCAACAACGATGAAGTGTTAACGATTCTCGTTCTTTTATCGACGCAAACTGACCAAACAGTCACGAATAATCACGCAGATTTCCTAGGACAGAAAAATAAAATGTTAGCTGATTTATAATTTTTAACCGTTAACTTGTAACTTTGCTGATCTTGGCAATAAGCAAGACTATATTTGTTCATAGATCTGCTAGATTCTAATAAATATTTTAATTATTTAAAAAACAGCCTAGATATTACAACTGTTTAGTTTCGAGACGAAAATTATCGCGTGTTAAAAAATTAGGAAAAAATAAAAATTTCTCGCGTTCCGCTACGAGGGACACTCATATGGAGTTCAACATATGTCGCGTATATGAGACTAACAATCTCGTTATTCCGTATGCATGTCGTCACTTCAGAACCGCCGCCAGGGACAATGCCATTGCCATAGCGAAACAGTGAAAGTATATATGGACATATTATTTTCAGTTCGAGTTTGTGAGTCTAACCGGCATCGTAAAGCCCGAGTGTCTCTCTTCTCTCTCGACTCTGTCACATAGCATCATAGCATTTATACATTTAACAAGAGTCCTCGATGAGCGATTCGGTACGCTCGAGCTGTTTGAGCTCCGTCTTTTCACTCATTGTCGAGACTTGTTCGTGGCTCGAACCAGTGCTCAGTCGAGTAAAATAACGTCTTTGTTGATGAGTTAAGACTTTTTATTCATTTTTTTGAACATCGCATCAAGTGCTATTTTACGGACCATCTTTGCCGATACGTTATAATTAGATGCATATGCTTCTTCTTCTTTTTTATCATCGTCGTTTCATGGCTGACTACCTGCCAGTTGTTCCATCAAATTACGAAGTCTGTCGTTAAAAAAACGCGATGATAGGTAAAATTTAATTCCAGTTAATGAGCAAATATTTACTCGATTGATGATTGAGTAATTTCTTCATTCCCAATTCCTATGTAATCCATAATGATTTTTTTTTTTTCGTCTTTCAGTACGATGCAGACTTTTTTAGCGAGCGCACTTTGGCTTCTTCTGGTCGCGGACGCTAAAACTGCCATCGTACCACCACCCTGGGCAAATCCATCAAGCAACCCTTGTGCCTCACAGCCACGAGGCTGGCAACTTCTTTACTGGCCAGCTGATGGAAAATGTTACAAAATATTTCAGGTAAGTCGAAATGTAGAAGATGCAGAATTTTCGTTGTTTTATTTCTGCCATGCAACGAGTGGAAGGGATGTTGTATTAAGGACCAATCCGATTCAACGAAATTTATCTTCTTTTTTTTTTCTTCTTGGTCATTTATGATCGACACAGATCGGAGCACCGTGTCCCGAAACGATGGAATTGGGACCTGCAGCTGAAGGTGGTCGAACTGTCGCAGAGTGCAAATGTCCACCGGGTACTGCGCAATCACCCAGGGACGCGCTATGTCATCCAATATTTTCAAAAGCTTCGTGCGATCGGGGACAGTACTTTGCTCCGGTACCGGAAACCCCCGGCAATATCAGGTAACGATGATTAAAATCCCTCTATCCTCATTTTGATTCCGTATTCCAAGAATACTTTGTTTTTATGAAAAAAATCGAATTTTTAATGGCAGAGTGTTGAAAATTTCCTAAAACGGCGGGAGAATATAGTTAGAAAAAATGTGTGTGTGTGTGTGATAAACGAGAAAAATTTAAATCGCTATACCTGAACAACGGCTTGATCGATCTTACTGAAACTTTGTGCATAACTTGGGCCATTTGGGTTTTCTGCAATTTTTTATCCGGTCTCTAATGGATGATTCATTTTATGCGATTTTGAATTTATTTTGTAATACGAGCGTGATCACTCCAATTTTCATAGATTGCAGCTATTGCAGAGCTACACAAATAAGCATGAGATCAAGTCTCTTTGGTATACAGTTTTTCACTAATCGTTCAAAGGATTCAAATTGTATACATTTTATCGTAAATTTCAGTATTTTTTTTTTGTATTCGAACTGTCAAATCGAAGTAAACCTCAAAAAATTAATCTGAAAAAGGTAAAGAAAAAAGTTGAAAATTGAAACTAGCACTTACACATTGGCCATTATAAGTATTGAACATTCGCAAAGCTTCCTCTGCGAGGAAATGAAAATTGAGAATATGGTACTTTCTCACACAATAGTACAATCAAGATCAAGGTGCTCAAAGTTTGTAAGTTTCAATTAGCACATTTTTTTTATTTCCCGCTCACAGTAAAATTTTTCCACAATTCTTTTAAAATATCCAACGACTAATTTTCATTCTCCAGTTCGAAACGAAGATGGGGCGTGTGCCGAGATCCCGAGATTTGTCCGAGGAAAGGAGACATTTATTGGCCCCGTGATGGTAAATGTTATTCAAAATTGACGAGAGGAGCCTGTCCACGAGGTGAACTCTTGATTCTTGGTGAGGACGGTTTGGCAATGTGTTCCTGCTCGGTCGACGGTGAATTGGGTCGATATCATTGGCCGGGTCTCGAGGGTGGTTGTTACGAGCATTACACACGTGGTCCTTGCACTGAACCAGGTGAGCTATTTTTGCCAGGAGGTACGTGCGGTTGTAATTCCGGTCTGCCGCATTATCACGAAAAGACAAAAATGTGTTATACCCTCGGTGGTATTGGACCCTGTTTACCAGGTCATCAATTCGTTGTAACAGCAATAAACGAATCCAATGACGAACTTATTCGTGCTCAATGTATTTGCAAACCTGGCCACGTAGCGTACAAAAATGGTCTCTGTTACAGGGTTCACACTCGTGGACCCTGTGATTACGGTGATATGCTCGTAAATTCCACGACATGCGTCAATGTACCGTGTAAACGAGGTAGATTGTATGTTCCACGTGAGAATACGTGCTACAAAATTGGCTCAAGAGGACCCTGCCCAAATGGACAAATAGTACTTTACGATCAGAATGTCAGACCATCCCTCGATGGTATAAGTTACAATGGAATTTGTGGCTGTACGAGTGCCCTGAAAAATTCAGGCAAATGCACAGACGAGGAGAACGACAGTTGTGAAAATATACCAGGTACGATTGTGATAAACAAAACTTGTTACAAGCTCTACACTCAAGGCCCCTGTACAAGCGGTGAATGGCTTGTCGCACGAAGAACATCAAGAGATGATCTCTGGCAGGAAAATGAGCCCAATAATTCACGTGCAAGATGCGAGTGTCGTCCGGGATACAAGAGAATCAATGATAATTCCGAAGCATCGGATGTGGATAATAATATTTTAAATTCTAACGGAAATTGTCAACCTCCAGCGGTTGGTCTTGCGAGATTCCTCAATGACCGCATAAAATCTATTAATTTTTGAGCTTTTGTGATATATGATAATGTGGGTATTGCCACCCAAAGTGCCGAGTATATTATTATTATTATGTACATTGCAATGAAGTACAAACTTGACTGATCAATGAATTAACAATCCCACGTCCTCGTTATTGTTACGTGTGAGAAGACGCCTTTCAAGTGCCTCTCCTTTACACGTTGTAAATATCACATATTATAAGTGTAGTTTATATATATATATATATATATATATATAATCGTATTGTTAAGTTTTTGTATTTCGTCGCGCATTTGTAACGTATCTGTAAATTATGATTGCGAAACATGTAGATAAACGGATTTTTATTACTCACTGATTTTTTTGTTCAACTTGTTGAAATTGTTGCTCGATCGTGGCTGCCTCTTGTTCCTTGATTTTCAGCTCGCGCTCGAGCAACGCGTTTCTCTCATTCTTTTCGTGAAGCTGCATCTGGGAAAAAGAAAATAAGAAACGTTTGAAAACGTTTGATTTTAATTTTGCGAATATAAGATAATTCTGTCGTGAAAAAATGGAGAAAAACCTAAAGCTACTTATTACAATTATCTGATCTTTTTCCTGATCGGCTCGAGACACACTCGATCGTGTCGAATTTATCTCTTGCTTCAGTGCTTTGACATCGTTCTCGAGTTGGAGCCTCTGCTGTTCCAGAAGTCCGTTGCGGTCTATCGCTTTGCACAATTCAGCCTCGGTTTGACTCAACTGACTCTGAACATCGCCCAACGCTTGATCCGCCTGATCCTGCAACGTTCTGAAAAATAAACATGAAATTGTCACATTACGAGAATAATTACGAGTATTTTCATCACAAAACCAATAAAGTCTCACCTCAATTGGAAATATTGTGTACGCTGTGTCGTCAGTTCCTGTTTCGTTCTTCGCAATTCTTCTCTCAAATCTTCCAATTGATCTTCAAAACCATCGATCGTCGCACGCTGCGTTCCCTGCGCAAGTAAAATATCTTGCCTTTCTCCTTCTAATTGACTCAAGCGATTTTCTACGTCACACAGATTTTGCCTCAACCGTCGCTGCTCGAATTTATGCGCCTCCACGGCCAGCTTGAGAGCGAACGACAAGTGTCGTTAAATCCCCAAAATGACGACAATTCAACAATCAACCCCGTTAAATTGTGTCAGCATGCACATGGATGGATGGTTAGAAAATTTTATTAAAAGTCATTATAGGTTTTATCTATATACATAATTTAAAATGAATACTGGATTATTTTACAAGTAGCCTTGATATCATAAATATCTTAAATACCCAAACGTTGTGGCTATTGGAACAGGAGCGTGACTGTATAAGAGGCACGCAAAAAATACAACAACTGGTGTGAACTTATCAGGTAATTTCGTCGTTTCGAGTGGAAGTGTGATTGCTTATAAAATTAGCGTGACTTAGGCCCATTTCTAAAATTGAAATGTCTATAGATTATATATTATCGTGGATATATTTTCATGACCGCCGCCCATTTCGGCAAAGACTCTCTTTCTCTCTCTCTCTCGAACCAAAATAAAAGTCTTCACTTTCCGTGTCTGTTGTCTAGAAGGGAGAACTTGTCGATTACAGGTAAGATTAATTTCAAATTTTGATTATCTACCTGACACCTTTGGTGCCATGTATTCCCAACGGCCGTGTAAAGGTGGCCGGTCACCAAGTGGAAAACAGATTAGTAGGGATTAGTAGGGACCAGTAAATTAACAGGGCCCAGTGAATGAACACTTTACGCAAAGTATGTATATAGTGATTTTAACACGGGCGTTCCCTACATACCAAAATAACGTGTTAATTAGGCGCCGAATTGAAAAATTGGGTGATCTTTCGGGCTCGCGGTAAATCGAAAAATTGCGAAATATCAAAGTACAGTCCCTCAGCTAAATATATTTTCGAAAAATATTCAACACATACCATATGTAAGTGCATTTTAGGTCCATTGGCAATATACACGCAGCGAACAAATTGCACCACCGCTTAGGTCAGAAAAGCACCACCAATTGCAGAGAAGGTGATATCAGAAAGAACACTCGAAATATACGATATTTTGGGACGATATCCTACAAGTGAATCGAATAACTTAGGTGCTCTCGGTACTCTTATGCGCTGCACTCCTTTGACGAAACACTCACCCTCTCGCCAAAGCGAAGTAAATTTCATATTTCATATATAACGGAACTCACCGAGATTGGGTTTGATCTGTCTTGCTAACTGCTGGTAAAGAAATTAAAAGCATTTGGGTTTGGCAAATAGACCCCAATGCTGTTGGCAAATAGACTTGAGTGCGAAGTCATCGGCATTGTTGACTGTTGGTAATGCCGATAGAGCTAGCCATGAACAACCATTCAGGCAGGCATTCGCCTCTGTGCTATAATAGCGGTGTAAACCAACAGCCAGTAAAACAGATCGAACTAAAGAGAGGAGACTTACTGGCAGTCGGTCAAGTGGGTTAGCTTGCACGACCGCTAAGGAGGTTCCCACTTTGCCGAAAGTCAGTGAGGTAGATTCAAAGTAATAACACCCAGCTTAGCTGTATTACTGGCTGCCGGTAAAGCAGAAAACTAGCCATTCAGGCAGCGTTATATTTATTCAATTTATCAACAGTCAGCAAGACAAATCAGACTGGGATCCTGTGAGTTCCATTATTAGCTGCCGGCAGAGCAGATGAAACCTGATCCCGGTTATTGGTTAATCGCTTTATCTACAGTCAGTAATGCAGACTTTATCAACCGTCGGTAAAGTAATTCCGGTAGTAGTTCGGTAATTGAAAATATATTTTGCTGAAGGACCGCTAGTTTCATATATATAGCGGACACTTGCATTTTTCGATTTACCAGGAAACCAAAAGAGCACCCAATTTTTCAATTCGGCACTTAATTAGTACGTATTTAGTATGTACTAATTTTTTTCCACTTCGGAACGGACACCTTTAGAGGGGTGTTCGAAATACGTGGTAAAAGGGTGCAATTCAGATAGGTAATGAAATTTTTTGAATTACTCTTACCGACCAGTCGACAAGTTCTCCCATCTAGGCAATAGACACCCAAAGTGGAGTGACTTATATTTTAACTTGAAAGTATATGTACCGAAATGAACCGCAATCATGAAAATACATATATCCACGACATTATAATTTATAGATAGTCCAAATTTAAAAACGAGGCTAAATTCACGCCAACTTTAGAAGCAATCATAACTGCACTCCAAACAATGCGAAATAAGGCGAAATGATCCGAAAACGTCACTCCAGTTGCGTGTCTTTTGCGTATCTCTTATATAGTCACGTTACTGTGCGAATTGCCACATTACTACCCAAAAGCCATTACTACGATCGATGCGATGCAAAGGTGAAAAAATCAAATATCGATCGATGCTACACAACGTAAGGAACCATTTTTTAATTACCTTAAGCCTTTCACGTAAAGCATCGCGTTCTTCCACTAAGCGGTCAACATCCGCCCTTGCTGCATCTCGTTCACGCTCTAGTCGTTCCAACATCGCCTGATAAAAAAAAGTATTTAAAAAATGATCATCAATGCATTATTAACGGTAAAATTGTAAATACTCACTGTAGCTGTCTTAGATTCACTACCAGCTGACGGCATGGATGTGCAAGCGCAATTGCCAACGGGCCTGCATTGACCGCACGGATGATATGCGTTTCTACGGTCTGATCTTGAGGACTGCAAACGTAATTCCAGTTCAAACTTTTCCCTGCAAAGTTCTTTCTTCTCTCTCTGCAAATCTAGCACGGTACGTTCTTTGTCGATAAGTTGACGTCGCAATTCACAGACCTGACCCCAAAGTTCCGCCTGTTTTCATACCATAAAGTAATATTTATAGTTGCAATTATTATTATTTTTTTATAGAGTTAAATTCATGATAAGATAACTCTTACATTATCCGATTCCGAATTTTTCATGCACTTTTCCCGCAATCTGTTGTACTCGTTTTTGTAATAATCGCGATCTATCTGAATTTGATCGATCGTCGACTGAAGCTCACTGATTTTGGCCTCCTTTTTGTCGTGTATTTTTTGCGGATTACTGCTCGTTGCAACGATATTGGAGTCTCTGGTAACTTCGTCGTCTCTCTCGGCATTACCTCTCGTTGCTTCCGTTTGTTTCTCGTTAACTGGCGGTGACAATGAACCTCGTTGTCCTCGAGAAGCTTTGTCGGGAAAAAAATAAACATAAATAAACAAGAAATAATTATGATTCATCGATCATGATGGTACTTGAAAGATTTCGTTTAAATCGAATGAAAAAAAAAACGCATAGATAATACGCAAATGTACGCGTATTAATTTCGTGTACCAGGTGGTTTCTTCTTTGTCAACATTTTTCCCTTATTTCTATTGTTCTTTTCACCCTTTTCCTTGATCCTCCTCATATCCTCCTTAATATTTGACGAAATATCGCTGCTCCGCCTCTGCTTCTTCAACGCATCATTGGCACAATCCAATCGTGCAACTTCCTGTTTTAGATTTCCATTGTCTCTCGACAATCTCTGTATCTCGTCGTTCAAACTTTGCTCTAGACGGGGAGGGGGAGGATATGATGAAGGGATCGGCTCTTGAGCTGAATTTTCACAATTTTTATGATAAATTTGATTCATTACCGATCACGGTCAATTGATTGATTCGATTGTTCATCTGTTTCTTCTCATCTAACGTAGACTCGAGTTTACGTTGGAGATTCCGATTTTCCAAACGCCCTGCTTCGAGATCAGCTCGCAATTCCTGGCCCGACCTACGCTCGACCATCAATTCACCCTCCAACACGTGAACCTGGGTCATGATACTCTCCAATTTTTCCTAAAAAAATTATCGATTAAAATTTTACAATAACGTTTCGTATGAAGGGAAAATTTCTGTGTCTTTTTTTTTACCTGAAGCTGGCTCACGCGTTTATTATTCTGTTTTACGGCCGAGTTACAATCTGCCTCGACTGCCAGAGCGATGTGATCTATATCGCGCAATTCCTTCTCCAGCTCCTCATTACGCTCAGCCAGTTTCATTGCTTGGGACATTGCATCGTGTTGTTTATCCAATGCTTCTGTAATGTACAAAAGAGAAAAAAACGATTTAACAATGTCGATCAATGAAAAATGAAACAAAAATGCTCAAAAATATATGCACACCCCTTAATTGTTGTTCCAGATCAGATTTAACTTGCTGCAATATTCTCAATTCATTGGCCTCGGATCCATTGTGACAGATCCCATGAAGATCCGATGTCTTATCATGTCCATTGTGTTCGTTGCATTGATCGTTTTTCTTGCAAGGACAATCTTTGCAAACTGCGCTATGTGGACGACCACCTTCCAACATTTTCTTCAATCTCTGTATCTCCTTTTCCTTGACGGCCAACTGTGACAATAATTTTATAGTGATGAATGAAAAATCCAATCATTCGCGATTAATCCAATTTTATCAACTATCAGAGAGCAAAGAAAGGTCACACAAATGTTTCATGCATTATCCATGCCAGGAATGGAGGAAAAGTAGAAATCCAAGTAGCTTTTGAGATTATTCTCGTTGTACCTGCGCTTTCAGCGTATATACGTTGTCTACCTGCATAGATAGCTCTCCTTTCAGTTCTGTTACCTCGTGATTGAGAGAATTCATTTTACGATCTGCCATTGCCAGTAAATCCACAACTCTTGGCTCAACTTTGCTCAGATTCGGTAGAGAACTCTTAGCTCTGGGTAAAGGTTCTCCCTCCAGTGAGGGTCTTCTCAATGGATAACAAGAACGTTTTTTACATGCTGCAATGAATAATGGAAAAAAGAATGAGCATTTTGGAGTATAAAATGAAAAGCGGAGTGGTTTAAAGATTATTGAATTACCAAAAGATGCATTGCTTATCAGAGGTTTGCAGCATTTTCCAAGGAGTTCCTGGATTTTTTTGCTCTTCTGACTTGATTCGCTTTCGAGTTCTTTGATTCTCTTGAGATTTCGCGAAGATGCCAATTGCAAATCATTGCATTCCCTCTCGAGATTATAAACTTGTTTCTTCAATTCTGTGGCTTGTCTCTGGTGTGTCTCTTTAGCCTCTATCAGATCCTGATGTAGCTGATTGCACTCCTGGACTAACCGCGCATTGTCACATTTGTAAGGATCAATGGAGAGTTGTAATTGGCTGCAAGCCTGTGGCCGATTTTCATTTGAAAAATACAGAGGATTAATGAACTTTTTGCGGTGACTCTTATACGAGTATATATTTTCAATTTTTTTTAACCGCCTTGTCGAGCAAACGAAAGAGTTTCAAAGAAGAGTGGAAAACAATTGATGGTCGAAAGTTAGAAAAGTCTGGATATTCTCTTAATATCGTGTGTCTTAATTTAAAGAGATGACAATAGAATTAAATATACCATATTATACCTCAACATTATCCTGTGCCACAGTCTTAAAATGTTTCAGACTATCTGTTGTCTGTATAAGATCGGCCAGTAGCTTTTCTATGAGGGGAAGAGCATCGAGGGAAAGTGCTTGCCTGTAACCCAAACTATCCAAATGCTTTCGGATAGTTCGGTATCGCGACGCTATATTATAATCTTCATTCAAATTCATGTTTGCCTAATTTTCTTCGTACTCGAGGCGTTTTTTATTTTGTAAAGAAAAAACTCGCTACGGACTATTTTTTCATGGACGTTAAACACTATTTACTTAAATTTAATTGACAATAAAATACGATATATAATGCTCCATTTTATAAATTATATAAAATATAATTCATTATTGAGGCTTTTCCTTCTGTTACAGTGGCATTCGTTTATTTCCGCAATTAAGGCACCCACTTTATCGTAATAATTGAATAACAAAAAACACTCTTGCACCGTCGAACTGTTGTTGATTTTGTTGAGCGTTTTTTATGGATTCGCATTGTCAACTGAAATTGTCTACCAAAGACTTCGCGATAGAACGGGAGCTAATAACGATTTGTGGGATGATAATTTGTTGTGTTATGTCTTTCGGAAAATAACATTTTGTCGCAAAATTAATACCAGCGACGATATTTAACCGAAATTTCGTCTTGAATTATTCTCTAGTTAACGCTAAGATCTTTGAGGTTATGCACTTGCGGTGTGTAAACAAATTTGAATTAAAGACTAGAGTAGTCGCCGTTTTATGAAAAAACGCGCTGTGGCATTTCGGTAAATTTAAGAATACACTTGACTTGAAGGGTAGAATCAAAAACGGCGCGAAATATTTAAATGGTGAAGCGAGCTGTTTGTAGCAAAACAGCACAAGTGAGAGGAAGATGGTGGTGTGGGAAGGAAGGAATATTATGGAATAAGATCATTTATCATTAAAGGCTGGTTGTTCCACCTTTACTTAAAGTTTACCTGTGCGGATATCTCGTACTTTTGGTATGCGATATCTGGCTTAACCTAAGAGTTGGAACAACCGGGCCTAAAACGAATAAATTACATTTTTTAATGAACTTTTCGATTCACACTGATGCATCGTCCCATCATACAGATACGATTAAAATCCTGGATAATCCTGGTCACACATACGAATCTATGGTATAATTCGGAATGGTATTTTACATAGCGGTTGACAATACAATATACATCCATACACAAATCAATCTCGACATGATTCTCTGATTGGTTGATAAGTTAACAATGTCGTAAATAATAGTATAAGCGTATGAAAGCTAATTTTACGTAATAGCAAATCGATAGGGAAGAAAAATGCAACTGAACGTTCAAAGTAATCCAGAAAATGACGCATCAAACCCATTTAATTGCTATTTCACAAATGATAATGAAAGATTGTCATTAATGGATTGGAAAAGTTTATTGGTACACGATACATCGATAAATAAGAACTTTGATCGTTCCCCACATATGTCAATAAGTGATACGATCCGGAATGGTGTTTTATCTAAACGTTGGTGGTGGCACGTGATACATCAATTTTGACGAGATTCTCTGATTGAATGATCAGGCGAGAATATTGTAGCATATAAAAACGAATAAATTTGATGTAATTCTAGGCTTTTTTCTAGGAGAATGAAAATCGTTGATTCACATGTTTTTGAATTCATCGCTTCCATTGGCATTGAGCATTAGAATATTTGGATTCTCTTTCTCGAATGCTGTCGCGTCTCTGCCTCCTGGTCTTTCCTCCTGTCCCCATTCGCCCAATGTTCCCCGCATTACGTCAGGCTGTTGTCGCAACTCTTCTTCCTCCTTCTGCGATATTACTAACAGTTTAACGATCAAGGGTGAAATTCTATTCTCTCACTAAAAGCTAACTCTCTCCTTTCACTTCTAACTAAATCTAATTTTACAACATTTAATGGATCATTTTTATTGTAATCGTGACTCACCTGTTTATCAGCTTGAGCAAATTTATCAAACATATTTGCATAAAGTTTCTTCTCCCTCGAGAGATTTTGCTTGATAAGAGCGTTGCACGTGGCAATCTGTTTGCTTGCAGCTGAATTCTTTGGCTCGATTTTCAGTACAGCTTCGAAATCTTTAACCGCTATTTCCGGCGATGCGAGAGCGAGATGAGCTTGGCCTCGTCGAAAGAAAGCCTTCTCGTTGTTTGGACTGATTACAAGTACTTTGTCGCATTCAGCTTTCGCTTCAGAATTTTGCCCCGTTTTTAAGTAAAACAGGGCGAGATTTAAATACGCAGATAGAATCAAGCTGTCCCGTTCGGCCTTGAGATCACCCTCAAACGCATCCTCATCGTCTAAATAATTCGATACCTTTTGGGCCATCTTGATTGCCAATGTGTACTTTGAAGATTTAAAATAATTCGTCGCTTTATCTTTGTACAATTTAGCTTGATCGATTTTTTCTTGACCCTCGAGAGACCAGGGCTCTGCTACCTGTAATTTCGAGTTACAAGAATTATCATAAAACATATCATATCGTAATACAATCATCGTTTTTTTTTTTTCGTTTTTTCTCTTTTTCATACCTTCTCAAAATTTTTCAACTCTATCGTATATTCAACATCCGCATTCGGTGGTATATTTAATTGTGCGTTTCCAGCCTCTTTGAATGCGTATTTACTCTTGATCTTGAGTCGTGACTTTTCGCCACTGCTGAATTTTTGCAGTGCCTTCTCTACTCCCTCTATGATACCGAACTCCTCGCCCTCACCAAAAGCAAATTGAACGTCTCTCTCTTCGAAGATCTTGTCGTTGTATTTGCCGATAAGATGTACTGGAATTGAAAAAAATGTTTATGAAGAATCACGCTCGCGAATGTAGAAAAATCAATGGATGATTTTTTTTAGCAATCCTTACTGTCTACTATAGCGCCTTCTGATGGATAACCACCAGGTTTGCCAGCCTCAATTTGAAATCTCTGGATGCTTCCATCATCATTTGGACTCAAGTCTTCACCGGTAAAATCGATCATTTCTACCTTAAATTGAAAAAAATGTTAGTGACAAAAATCAAGCTTTTTCCAGCTGATTATTAGTATATATCCTTGAATATTTACTTCAAATTTTAGTGTTGCATCGGCGGGTATTTTTGGAGGAGAACCTTTCTTGCCATAGGCATATTTCGAATCGCAAGTAAGCATTGCAACCTCGCCCTTCTTCATAGTAGCTATTCCAATGTCCCATGCCTTGATTACCTGTCCCTGGCCAAGGTTGAATTGAAAGGGATCATTGCGATCTTTGCTAGAGTCGAATTTTGTGCCATTCAACAATGTACCGGTGTAGTGAACTGTGACTTTGCTGCCGGTACTGGGGCGTTCATCTCCATAGCCTTCCTTCAAAATTTCTTTCAACACACCACCATCCTCGAGAAGTGAGATATTTACGGCAGCCATGCTAAAGGAACAACAAAATATTTATTTTCTGTAAAATGTGCAATGCAAAAAATTTCCGAAAAAATTGAATAAGTCAAGTATGGAAAGAATGAGATTGAAGGGTATTTCGCGGCAACATCTCCGGACACGGTGGCTGCACTTGGGTCAATTTGATCCCACCGATTTTCGAATAGTTGCTGTATGAACCCGGGTATCTGCCCGATTAGGACCAACAAAATTATGGATCATGCTTTAAACATTCTAGAATATGTGGCCCAAGCTATTATATAAGAAAGCAAATGACATGTTCAACAAAAATTGTGATGATAAAAATTTTGAAAAAAGAAAGTTTTGACATTAAAAAAGTTACTAATTTTTTAATTATCATTTTTTGAAAAGTAACATTTGTAGGTGAAACTCCTACAATGTGATACTTGGAGATGAAATATAATTCGCTTGTGTCCAAAGGACACCAGCACAACTTTTTCAAGCTGACATTTCAAAAATTGGATGAGGATGGATTTTCTTTTCATAGATGCAACAGAGCGAACTGGTTGCTGCTTCACCACCAAGCAGAGTGAGCAAGCAAAGCAGAAAATCCATCGGCATATACTGCATGCAGTTTAGTTCGAAGCGGAAATGGAATATTGGGATGCAAAATTTATTTTAATGGTTTACAATGTCTTCATTAAGTAGCCGTAAGAATCCTTCAAATCAGTCTATTGATAAAAAAATATATGATTTTAACCAAAAGAAGTGTACACCGAGATTTTTTGGCGTTTCTGGAACTTTTTGAACTTTGTAAATTATGAAACCGGAAGTTTCTAATTTTTTCAGCTTCTATATTGACAAAATTGTATATGTTTCTTTTATTAAAAAAGTGCTTTCGCATAGAAGAGAATATTCGCAAATATTGAAAGAAAATGTTAAGTAAATAAATGATGATTATGAAGAGAATTAAAAATGTATCTAATGGAGTATAAATGGTAGAATATGTATATATATATTGGTGACTTTTTACTAAATCCCGATGTGCATTCCTTTAAAGGAATATAGAATAGAGGTTGCGAATATATATATCATACACGACGAAACCTTCGAAATGTTTTTCTCATACATTTTTGAATGATAACATTTAACCCACGAGGGTTGTTGAAGTAAAATTAGTAGATATATATATATATACGTAGTCGAGCTTTCTATAGAACCGTCTAGAAATGCCGAATATACAAAGTCAAAATTAATGAATTAACGTTTTGGAAAACAATGATGAGAAAACACGAAATTATAATCAGATTTTGAAGGAAATAAATGAGTCAACTTACATTTCGAACTAATATTTGCAGTAGTTATTCGGTGAAAAACGTTGCTCACGCTCGTCTTCCGTTGCCGATCAGCGAAATGCGGTACAAAAAACTAGCGTCTCATGCCCTTAACAAGCAGAGACCTCTTCGGGTTTAACGAGTAATTACGAAATTTATGCATTTATTTTATCGATCGGATGTTCGTGATGGCAAAATAGAGACTGAAATTGGTCGCTCTCTAAATTTATATTATCAACTATTATAATGATTATGAGATTATATATATGTTCCCATTCGAGAGACAAATTTCAATCCATTAGTAGTTGACTTCGACAAGCTGCCGTTATGCGCAGTTCGTGGCTCTCTTCGTTTATCTGCAAGATCCATACTGTTTCGGAGAAAAATAGAATGCACTTTTTATTACCGACTGAGTAGTGGCACATGACTTTTTTTTTAAAGGCCATGTACTCTAGTCTTCATGGGCGATGTGCTACTGCAGGTTCCTCGGTGTCACTCTTGCACCTGTGCGTACTCATAGAACTACACCGGTTCATAAATGAAAATGCTATCGACGAAATAACATAACTGGATTCACTCCCATTGCTTAGCCGATAAGAGAGCTTTCGCGGCACTCTGCAGAACTCTAAATGATACCTGCTCAATTAGTTTAGACTCTTTGTTATCGACCGTGGTATCGCAGATCGTCCTGAATCTCACAGTATCCGCTCTAACTATTCGCATGGCACCACACAGAGTGACTCTGGTAAAGAGCCTAAAATCACTCCAAAAGTTAGGTGAATGCCCGTGAGCCGTGAATGCAGTCGTCCAGCCGGTCTTTCTCGGGCCGTGGCGCTGTGGCCAACGTGTGTTATCCCATAAATAAATATAATACGGATATGAGAAAACGTTTTACCAAAAATCCTGTAAAAACTATATAATGTCACAGTAACAATTTACAAAGAAAAAAATGTGGAAAACGTTGATAACGTGCGAACGAGCGTTGACACGTCTCAATAATTTGCGCGTGTCAAAGAGAACCTTTTTATCGGAGTCTTATAGATGTACCGATGCTTGGAACAAGAGACTCGAATCGTCTCTACTCAGTAAGATAAATTCCAACGAGATGTTTATCCAGTTGGATCAAAAATTTCAAAGTTCCGGCAAAGCCAGTGCCGTTGACGTTGATATCTATGCAAATGTGATAAAGGGCGCTGAATATGCTGATGAATTGGTCGATGTACTTCACAAATTGAGGTTAACACCGGAAACTTCGAATACATTGGATTCAACGCATCACGCGGTTGTTCGATATTTACTGGACAATAACGTGGTCGAGGATCTCATGATGATACTTCACGATCGTATAAATTATGGGATATTTCCCGATCATTTGTCATTAAACATTATTATGGACACGTTTATAAAAAAAGAAGATTTCGGTATGGCCGCCAAAACGGCAGTTTTGCTGATGCTTCAAGAAGATTCCGAAAATCCAATTTCAAATGCTTTGGCGCTTTATTCTTGTCACAAATATCTTGAAAATACAGATGGTTGGAAGGCACCCAAACCTCCACCCGAGGAAGATCCAAAAGGTGAAGAAGTCAAAGTTAGAGTTCATTTTATCAGAAATCCATTCTTTGATGATCACTTTGATTTGCAAGATCCCAATGATCTGGTTGGGAAAACACTGGTTTTTTATGGAAAATTGATGAACAACGTTCTGGGAAGAACTTGCCAATTTAGAGGTCTTGTATTGTGGAAAAAATATACAATAGCAACACGCTTGATCAATGAATGGATTAAAAATGGAGAGAAAGAATGTATTTATGGGGAAGGCTTAGCCTTGATACAAGCGCATATTTCTGGTATTCCTGAGGACAAGATAACGGATGAAATCAAAGAGCTCAAAAGTTTGATTGAGAAATTTGATAAGAGCTGCCTCAAGGAAGGCAGTATTCTTGAGGATATAGAAAAAAAAGTTCGGGAGGCTGTAGAAGCTCAAGCAGAGACTGATATATCCGAGGCATGCAAGGTAAATAATCTGGATTACTCATCAATACATTTAATGATTGAAACAATAATTCTCATACGAAGAAAAAAAAAATGTATTTATGTATTTTTAGAATTACCAAGAATGGGAGAGAACAAGGATGACTTTACTCGAGGCTCAATTGGCACATTTGGACAGGAAAAAGAGACTTGAAAAGGTGGATGAAATGAAAAAAGATCTCGAGAAACGCGAGCGACTTTTAACGTTCTTTGAAAATCGGGAAAAGATCGAATTGCAAATTGATGAAAAGCTTGCAATGGAGAAGGAATTGTATGGAAAGTACAAGCCAACGAGCGCGGATATTGACGAGAATTATGTGCCACCTGAGATTGTGAAGAAACGAAAGTGAATATACGTTTGTGAGTAATAAGAGGAAAACAAAGAGAAAATATTGCAAACGAGTATCGATATACGTATCGCAAACTTTATACAAGCGTTACATTTCTGTACATTATTAAATTGTCTTGTCTTACATGTATTCTTTACTTACATTGCAACGACACTAATATGTTCCCCAACTCGGAGTTTGCTTTGTGGAGTTGAGTTGATATAATACCAATTGCATAATCGATGGAATAACTCTCCTTGATGATAAAATGAAAATAATCATTAGGCTTTGTATGGAGTACCGCGATTTCGATTGGGCGTTTGTTTTTTCATGTTTTTTTCGTCCATTTCACCGTCAACAAGAGATTAAATCTCAGGGAGTTTGTATGGAACGAAAGTCGAATGAGCTCTCGTAGATAGGAACAGCAATGATGATTTATTGCAACAGGCTATTCAGGTCAATTGTACCTGCAATGAGATATCGATACCTCCCACTTATCTATCTTATTTGTTTCCTTGATTTTCTTTTTAATTTCTTCATTTAGTCGTAACGTTCTCTTTGTTTACGATAATCATCACCTGTGGATACATAATGATCGTAAATATATTTCGGGCCGTTAGAAAACCCGATGGTATAATCGAAATGTAAACTGACTGTTTCAATGAAGTTTTCGAATCTACAAGTTTCGACAGTAATTTCCATGCTGTCGTTCGATGTGTGAAAATCATGATTTCTTATTCTCAATTTGTGCTGTGAGCGATGCTGTTTCCTGCCGCATTTGCTTCAGATCAGCGGTTATTCTTTCTAAATTGGCACCGACGTTTTTCGTGGATTCCGAGTCGATCTGAAACAACGACCGATGGAATGAAAACATTGCGAATTAGAAATGTACACGCTGCTTTCTCATTATTTTCTTTGGTTCACAAAAAGATCATCCTCAATGGAAAAGAATTTTACTGAATTCTTTGATTTCCTCATAGAATTGACGAATACGCGTCGTGAACAAGGGAACGTAGTAAAAAAATTACTTTGCTTTGAACATTTATAGACATTTGTCGAAAAATTCAATATCTTATACGACAAGAAACCTCTTTGCTGATGCTTGCCAAATGTATACCAAATGGTGGTTTAAACCCGTTTCAATTTTTTAAATATAGTTTCGCTATAGAGTGACCAGCGTTTAAGCTCTGATCAATGTCGCAAGAAACAAACGTTAATGTACCAAGCTTTAAATACATGGAGATTTGTCCACGCATTGGTGAAAATTTTCAATAAGTTAAAAATATTAAAAATATTTTATCTTCATAAAATCTGAATTCTTTTCTTAATTTCCTAAATAAAATACTCAACGTGGTTTTAATATTTATCAACTTATGTACCAAATTTTATCTCAGAAACTCCAAAAATTGCTTCAGCTAGGGTAGTTGGACATTTTTCCAAAATCTATAAAATAACATTATGTACAGAAAGCTCATTGCTCTACTTGTGTGTCAAGTTTCAGAGTGATAATTATAATTCTCGATTTAATTTAATCCGAATGTTAATAAGGAGGGAATGCACATACACACACACACATCACATTTTCTCTAAACATCATTTCCAAAGACATTTTCAAATAATTTGTCTTAAAAAAAGCCGAAAAAAATATCTCTCGAATTCGTTGAATCTGTATTTGAAATGGTTGTACCTGTTCTTCCAAATCCCTGATTTCTCGCAATGTAGCACCAGTCTCTTCGACCATTGTGACAAGCTCGCTGCAATCCGAGTGCAAAGTTGCTAAAAGCTTGTAAGCTCGTCTCGATGCCTCGTTGCTTTTAGCATCGCGAAATATCAATTCATCCACAACGGTGAACGATCTCTCGAGTCTACCAGTCAAGGTATTTATTTCTTTCTGTATCTCGCGTGTATCAGCCAAAACTTTGTTAATCTCGTCTTTTTGCTTTCTCACATTGTTGATTATCTCCAATATTCTCTGTGTGTAAGCCGAACGATTCACATCCTTTGGTAATTTTTCAACTTCCGCCAATAATTGTGAGTACTGCTGATCCTTGATATGACATTCTTCCAACAATTCTTTCTCCTTTTCTCGCAACAGACGCAATTCCTCGAGCTTCTTTTGACTAGTATTCTGTAGAGCGAAAATTCACGAGATGAATTTTTGTCTTCATCCCAAAATCATATATTTCTATAATACTTATGAAATATAAAATTTTATACTTACGGTCTTTGCAGAATATTTTTCTCTTCCATCTCGATACTGTTTGACTAGCGGTGCTCTGTGTTTTTCCCACTGATTTGCCAAGCTGCTCAATTTGTTTCTTCCCGCATCTATGACCGTTTTGAGCTTGGCTATATTATTTTCCGAATCTTCCAACAGATCGTAAGTTCGCGATTTGATGATTTTCTCGGCTTCCCGGGCTTCGAGCTCTTTCTCCTCTGCCTGTACAGCCGTTGTTACGTGAGTGAGCTGTACCGCAAGTTTCTTCATCTCCGTTTGGGCATTATCAATATCGATACGAAACTTTTCACAGTCTGATTTAATTCTATCAATCTCCAATGTGTGCCTCTCTTCGCTCGTTGCCAAGCTCACTTCTTCTGATGTGGAAAATGTTTTTCCGGCAGTGTTACGTTCCGATTCGGCATCTAATTTCGTAACTTGGAGTCGCTCGTTCAATGAGAATCGGCTCATAACTTGAATTTCCGTGGATGAGACAGCGTTCGATGAATCGTGAAGTTTTTCGGTTCTTCGTGAATTCAACCAATCCAAGCGTTCTATTATATTGGTAGGTCGGGAATGCATGAGTTTGGCATTGCGCGACAACACGGAAGGCAAGAGGTATTGACGGTCCCTCATTTGTTCAGGCACTGGTTGCTGATAGCGTACATAATAACTTTGAAACTCTAAAAGAACAATAAAGAAGGTGCAAAATTAATTTTGCTCGTTGCTTTGTCAAAGATTTTGAGCATTTTCAAATTCTCCTCTATGTGAAAGTGCACAATTTTGACTTCGTCATTGAGAAAGCTCCTCTTTGAGAAGAGTGCACAACTCAAAAGAAACCAAAGTGCTTGTTTCAATTCGTATGTTTTTCCAACATTTCCAACTAGGTGGTTTAAAGCTTTCTTCAATTTGAACATAATAGTGAGAGAGAGAGTACATGTTAATTTTTCAAAAATAAAAGATTTTAACTGAAAAAAATCGAAACCACGTAAAATGAGACAGCCGTTAGTGAAGAAGAATTGCAGCAAACCAAGATAATTTGCGGGTCAAACCACCCTTCAGATTAACCCATTTCAATTTTTCAAGCACATCGCACATACATGGACATTTTTTCTAAATAAATGAATCTCAATGAATTTAGAACGTTTTAAACAGTCGGGTATTAAGTTGATTTTTTTTGGTGAAAAGAAAGCTTTATGGGGGAAGAAAAAATATTATTCAACTAAAAATGAATCTTATCATTTTATTATCCTCCACCAGCAATTATTTTTTTGCTAACACTGTTTGTAATCTGGTTTGTTCAAATTTACCTTTTCTGTTATTTCACGTTCCAAGCTTTCAAAAAATCTACAAACATTGTGGGTGACTTGTTAAATTCTCCAGATAATATTTCAATAGTAGCCAAAATTAAATGTTTAGTAGTTTGTTTCAATACAAAGCTTACCACATGGAAGAAATTCAAGAGAATAATTTTGACTGTGCCTTAAAAGACTCAGAGTGCAGATAAAGGGTCAAAAAAGAGTACGATTTTCTCCATGTAATTACCTTCGCTGCTCTCAGCTGATGGAACATCGATATCAACGGATCTATAAGGCACATTGACGTACCCTCCTCTCCTGGAACTCGTTTTGTGACAATAATGAGGTAACCACGGTGAGGCAATGTCTTGCGAGACAACAGATGCTACAGATTTTTCTAACTGGTCAATTTTACTGCTTGGTTCACCAGCCGTTTTATCACTCTCTTTTGGAAGTTTCTCGATAAGAAACATAAATACTCGACGAAGATCCGTTTCCGAACTGTAAAGGAATGTTTGATAGCCAATGTCTCCTCTGTATCCGAGCTCCTGTGAATTAATTTTGAATCATGAAAACTCAAAAAAAAAACAACAGACAAAAAAAATGGATCTCTGAGCATTATTTTTCTTACCGAGCATGCCTGCGCTAGTGCAGCACCCACTCGAAATCTCGCTGCCATGTTTGCTGGAAGAATTTTTGATATTCCGAGACCTGGTCGAATAATTTCTAAACATCTTACTGCAGCATCAACTACCAGTTCGGTATCGAAACCGCTTAAATTCGTAATACGCTCCTCTATATCACTGAAACGGGCAAATTGGATGAATCATTAAATTTACGAATGAATTGAAAAATTCATCGAGCTATTGTTGCATTTAGTGACAAACGAAAAACAGTTTTGCACCGCCCACTCGCTGTCATTATAACGAGCAAGCGAATGCCTCCCAACCGGTGAAATTGACATATTAGGAGGAAAACACGAAATTTCACTCTTATCGCGTTGCGTCAACTCACCAGCCAATTTCACGCAGTGAATGAATAATTATATTGTCAACCTCCTCCATCATGTATAAAAATTCTATATATTGAAACTCGTCGAATTCAGTGATGATCGGTCATATGCTTGGCTGACCGAGTCCGACCGGGTGGGTTCAAGGCTAAAAAAATATATACCTATACTTAACTGATAATACCGATAATACAGACGTGGTAGTTGACATATGCCGCCATCTGGCAACGTTCCGACAAACTGCGTGCATCGATACTTGACTGATGGCACAACAAATCTCGTCTTCGTTATGTTTTGAGGTAACATTTCAAGGATGTAGAGCCCATGTATCTCCGTTCGCATTAAATTCATCGTTTTGTTATATTATCTGTGTTGTATCAAATTTTCAATTTGTCTGCTGTTCTGCTAAACTACCATGTCCAACAGAGGCTTTTATCAGCGAAAATTTTTGCAGCATGCGTTTACTGAGGAATTCTTCAGTCAACGCAACTTGTGTTTGTTTTTGAAAAAACTATTCATATAGGTCAGCGCATCGCTCTTCTCTTGCCCTTGTCCATAATGTCAACGAATTCAGATAATGCGTAGGAGAATCAAGAACGCTAATGTGTATGCTTGTGTGGAGGTTTTTCGTCATCGGACGTAGGAAGTAGCAGGAAGCTAAAATAATTTTTTCATAACTTTGTTTTCGTCTTCATCGATTCTTCGTAATTCATAATAACGCAACGCGATGGCACTTTGTGATAACCCTGTAAAAATAAAACTAACGTGACGTAAAGCACAGTGGTAATGTACACGATAGCGACGTAATAAATTTAAATCTTTTAATTATAACAATTTGTGATAACGCAACTGAGCGTGAAACTCTTGATTTTTTCTTGTGAAGTTTGTATCAGCAGGTTTAAAGTTTTTTAATTTTCTTTCTCTTGTCTGAAAGTTCAATCATGCTAAGCGCCATTGGCACAAGACATTTGGCGCTCAGAGCGACATACGTCAACTTCAATGTAGCAGTGAGTTTTTGTTAGTTATTTAACCCTCCACCCAGGTACCCCTGGCCCTTTTAAGGCACGACCCAAATTTTTCGCTCCGATATTATTGTTTAAATTCCGATTATTATTGCGAAAATCTTGATATATTCAATTTTAAAAACTATTGAGAGTGTGCAGTAAAAGACCCTGGGGAGTCTCCATATATTTTTTCAGATTTTTTAAAACCCTATATAACATGAAGAAAAAAAAAGGACAAAACATAAGAGACCCAGGGGCTTGGTGGAAGCAGTAAAAATAGGGTTCCGTGGAGGGTTAAAATCCCATATTTTCATGAGTCTTCAACTTTAGTTAAACTATGGTACAACGTTTGCCTTTAACAGTATCGAGAATCATCAAAATCCAGCAATGACACATTTTCGGCAAAGCTAGAAAGTGGTCCTCAGTTAGGGGATTTTATAACAGATTCATTGCCAGATTACAAGGGTAAATTGAAATTGGATAAGGGTGCCAAGGAGAGGCTTCGTTTGCCACCATGGTTGAAAACAGAAATACCTATTGGAGAGAATTACAGCAGGATAAAATCACAACTTAGAGATCTGAAACTCAGTACAGTCTGCGAGGAGGCAAGATGCCCGAATATAGGAGAATGTTGGGGAGGGGGAGATCATGGTACTGCTACAGCAACAATTATGGTAATTATTAATTTGACTGTAATATTATTATTATTGGTATTTGTATACTGAGTATCAGAAATTATATTATTATTTGTATATTGACTATAAAAGAGAAAATCAACAAAGTAAATAATGGTATGGCTATTAATTTGTGCATGCGGACTGACTCAGACCCCAAAGTGACTTCAAAACTTCCATGTATGAAATGGCTGTTGAAAATTGATGAAAAAATCGAGGGGCTCTACGTTTTTCAAGCCATTCAGATCCCTGCCAAAAAAAAATTTGTGCGAATGAAGTCTCGCAACAAATTGTTGAAAAAAAATTGCCTTCATTCACCCAATTTTGGGATAACTTTCGAGTCTCTTAGTGTCAGTACACGCGCAAACAGCCAAAGTAAATAAATAATGGATTGATTTCTCGTTTTCTTTCTTTATTTGCTTTTATGGACCGAGATAAATCCTATATAAATCCAAAAGTTTACTTCAATTTCATCTCACGACAAATTCATTTTTAAATCGTTTGAAATGAGATATTTCATGTATTTAGTAATTTTAATTAGTTTAATTAATTTTTGTTTCAATTACCAAACTTTGCTTTGGCACAAGTACGTTGGAGGACATTCTTTATGTATCTAAGGGTTGTTTATTTATATGAAACTTTTTGATGAAAACATTAATAAATCTCTCAGATGGATACAAATATTTCTATTATATTCGTTTAGTTAATGGGCGATACTTGCACCAGAGGATGCCGTTTCTGCTCTGTAAAAACTTCACGTGCTCCACCACCCTTGGATCCTAATGAGCCTGTTAACACCGCGACCGCAATTATAGATTGGGGACTAGATTATATTGTCCTCACATCAGTCGATAGGGATGGTCAGTATGTTGCCTATGCCACCTATGATAATCCTTTCATGGTAGAAGAAAAAATACTCACCGTGGCTTTTATCCCTTATTAAGCAGAATTATATTTATTACAGATTTGCCTGATGGTGGAGCAAATCATATTGCAGCAACAGTCAATGAACTCAAGAAAAGGTCGCCTTTGATCAAATCTTCCTTTTTTTTCTGTTATAGTTCAAAAATAAAAATAAGGCTTGATCTCACCTAATTTTTTTTCTCCTCCCACAGGAGTAATATCCTAGTTGAGTGTCTCGTGCCAGATTTCCGTGGAAATCTCGAATGCGTCACAACAATCGTTGGTTCAAAACTCGATGTTTATGCTCACAATATAGAGACGGTCGAGCGACTTACACCTTTCGTACGCGATCCACGAGCACGCTATAGGTAATGACAATTTTATCATCAATTGTTCTGCCCATAAGTCACGAACATGAGGATTCCTATTTCTCGTTTTCGTGAATTTTCCAGACAGTCGTTGAAAGTTTTGGAAGGTGCAAAAAAAGCCGATCCCGACCTCATAACGAAATCGTCGATAATGCTTGGACTTGGCGAAACGGATGAAGAAGTCGAGCAAACGATGAGAGATTTACGTAATGCGGGTGTCGATGCCCTGACATTAGGCCAATACATGCAACCGACCAAGAAGCATCTCAAAGTAATCGAATACGTGACACCAGAGAAATTCAAATCATGGGAGGAAGTGGGTGGCCGTTTGGGATTTTTGTACACAGCGAGCGGTCCTCTTGTTCGATCGTCTTACAAAGCTGGCGAATTCTTCTTGACGAACATTCTCAAGCAACGGGGAAAACTCCAAAAACCTATGGACGATAGCGTCATCCTGTAATTTTTCAATCTGATAGTGTTGCAAATGTTACCACGAGTTTTAATGTATGTAAATTATGACATTTCATGCTAAAAACATTGCTTGTGTAGGGGAATTTTTTTTTTTCGTTTCTGGATAAATGAATAAATATTGGATTTTTAATGGCAAAATGTTCAAAATGTCCCAAAGCATTGTATTCAGAAGCGTATGTAAAAAAAAAATCGAAATAGATGTGTGTGCATGTAATGCATCTATGAAATTTGAACTCCTGTAAATCGTGAACTGATCGATTAATCACGTAAAGCTGACAGCACAGCATACCACATGGCCAGCACTTTGATATAATTTTCATGAAGATTGGACGAATTTTCGGTTGAATTTTGATGGATAAAATTTTTTTCTACAATACTTTGTGTTCAGATCTAAATTTTCCAATTTTTCGAACTCCTCATGCTCTTAAAAGACACATTACCGAGATGTATCTTTTAAGATGTCGAAATTCAAAAAAATGGAGAAAATTATGAGCTCTTGAATGAAACAGCGCATGGCAGCGCTCTAGACCAAATTGACTGGCATACGTACGCGCTTCCATAGAGCTTAGTCAGGGCTCCGACATGGAAAAATATGTTTTTGCTACCCTAGCAAAAAATTTGCTATCACAGCGAATATCCATTTGCTAGAATAGCAAACGAAAAATCATTTGCTCATGTGGCACAGTATTCATTTGTTGCGATAGCAAATTGATGTCAGCAAATTTATTTGCTATTCTAAGAACTGATAGAAGGCTGCACAAGGGTCAGCTTGTGAAGAAGCTGCAAATTCAGCTAAAATCTTGTCTTCGTTCTCCAGGGACCGTCAATTAAGGGTGAGTTAAAAAATTTAACTTTCATCTGGCACAGAATGAAAGCTGAAACTTTACAGGGCCCGATTCAAAATAACAATAAAAAAACATATTAACATATAGATACATCTTTTTCGAATATTTTGGCACAAAACTGTTATCGAGATTCTAAAAACTGAGAAACTTATGAGCTCTTGAGTGGATCAGTGCACGGCCGCTCTTTAGACCAAGCTCGGAAAGAATCAGTCAAAGTAAACGCGCTTATCTCGAAATTACATTTTTTGGTTATTGGTAAGGTGATGAGACTGATAACTGAAAGACTTTTCGACGCATCAATTTCTAGTTTAGCGTACATTCCTTTTATGATTCTGCATCTGTCAAGGACCGGTTTTTTTTCCTCGTTTACCGTTTTTTTATCACAAGCAAAATCCGAGTTGTTTTTTCATCAAAGAAACGATGGTTTTTTTAAATTGTAATTTCTGTTATATTTTTTTCAAAATTTGAAAATCCCATCCGATAATCGACAACTATTGTCATCTATCATAAGAAAAATTTGAATTTTTCATTTCAGATAGGTCAGTTCATTGCTAAAAGTCCCATAGTTTGGTCGTGCGAGAAGCATAGAGGTTGGGGAAGATTGCGATAACTTTTGAATGCCTTAATTTTGTCCCCTCATTTTTATTTCTAATACACGATAATAATATATAATTGCCCTCTAAAGTCCAATAAAATCGTACACTTACTTTGGTTGCAAAGAATTCTCAAAGATGTGTACGTATTTTTCACCAGCGCGACCGAATATAATTCCAAAAAAATTGATCAAAATGTTTGGATTTAAGACATTTTTTAATTTTTCTAAAAACGTGTATTTTATCGCCAGCAAATTTGGAGGTATTAATAGAAAACCTTCCTTAGTAGTGAACGGACGTTTAATAATTATGTTAGATTTAGCAAACATTTATGAAGGGTTTTAATTTTATGGAATGTAGAATGATTAATTAAAAAAATTTGAACGAAAATGTAAATTATAACATACAAGGAATCAATGTGCAACTTTCAATTTGCAGCATTTTTTTCTTGTACAAGTAGAAAAAAACGGTATTACGAAAGGTCGCTTAAAACTCGTTTGTTTTGTAAATAAAAAAAAAAAAAGGATCCTTTTTTTTATTACAACGGATACGGTAGAATGATTTGCGAAATACATAGTTATTCACTCGGTGTCCATTGCAACTGACACTCTTGGATCTGCAGGACCCTTGGGAGCATCAGGTGCTTCAGGTGGTTTATCGTCTTGCGAAACATCCGGACCTGCTGGCCTGCCACGTTTGTCGTCACCCTCGATTTCCGACAAATAAACGGCAGTCGCTGCTTCGTCGAGAATTGTAAATTCTGTGCCTTTTCCAACTATGCCGATCGAAACGTTCTGAAAAATGGAAGAATTCAATATTTAGTATCCGATTGGACTCAATTAGAATCAATTAGAATGTTAACTAAATTTATCACCTTTGTCGACAAATCCATCTCGTTTGGCAGCGTATCGCGCAATGCTCTCAAACCATGTTTCACGAGTTCCTCGAGAGTTGAGCCCAAAAATTCATTGAGATGTTTTTCCAAGTATGTTCGAGCACTCTGTGAACGAGCACCAATGGCCATTGCCTTGCAGTCAAAGTAATTTGCAGATGGACAAGTTTGATAAATGTGTGGTCCTTGATCCTTGAGCAAAATCAATGGTAAATTGAGAATTCAAATGTAACTAATGGTAATGAGTTAGTACATACATGAAGATAAACTCACATCGTATCCACCGACCAGCAAACCTACGCCATACGGACGTCTATCGTATCTTTGAGTACAGGTTTGCATCTTGTTGCCAAGAGTCGTTATCAAGCGAGGTATAGGCAGGACATCATCGTGAGAATACTTATAATTTAAGCACTCTGTGCGCATGTAACGACTGTAAAACAATCAAAGATCATCGTGGAATAAAATAAATAAATAAATAAGAACTTTCAAATTACATAGTTTTTTTCTTTTCGCATTTTTTTTTAAATTCGTAATTATCTATCATAAAAAACCCTTTGGAAATTCCTGCCAAATACAGTCTCAAATATCTTCAAATATGATTTTACTTTTGAAAAATGTTTTATATTAAAAGCAAAAACCGATCCATCTCCATCAAATCATCACCAAATTCAGTGAGAAACTTGTGTATGACTAGCCTATTATTTATGTCAAAAATTGTGACTTGACATCATAATGTTTGGTAAGGTTAATTCCAGAGAATTTTCACTTAATTCGAAATTCTGTAAAATCTCAACCCCATTATTCATTTAAATGAAAAACATAGTAAAGTTTTGCTTGTATCAAAAATTATAGTATGATACTTAGTTATTTTTGAGTGTCGGATCCTTAATTTTTCCACCCAATTTGATGTTAAAATCATTTTTTAAACATATTTTAAATACTTTGGATCAAAAATCGTATTAAACTCTTATTCGATGTCACAAAATTTACTTTCAATAGAATTTTTTAATCCTTTTAATTTCTGATACTTATCAGAACTGAAAAACATATATATATATATATATATATATATATATATATATATATATATATATATATATATATATATATATATATATTTAATTAATTAATTTTGTTTTTATACCTCAACATTCGGGCATCTGCAGTCAAACCGGCAATTGTAATGCCCATGTGCTTGTCGATCGGTATGATTTTCTTTTGGTGAGCAGAGAGCTCTGAAGATGCTCTTTTAAGGGCAATTAAAACAGCATGTGTCTTGTTCTTTAGACCTACTGTAGCAGACCCGAGTTTCACAGCCTCCATGGCATATTCTACTTGATGCAAACGTCCCTGAGGACTCCATACCGTCACGTCGCTGTCATACTGGTTACGAAACTGTAATTTACACCATTATACGTGAAATTTATGAAGCTAAGTCCTGAACGGATAACCTTGAAATATCGCTTAATGTACAAAAACAAAAAGTGAAAATAATATTGGAATTTTTTTTCAAATTATATCAGTATGAGAAAATTCTATTTTTAGTACATTATAATACTCCAAAATACATAATACAGTACATATTAGCTATTGCTAACCTCACTAGCGCGATAATGACGAAGCAACAATCGCGAAAAGTTCAGTTTAATACTTACTCATCAGAATAATGTGAATAATAAAAAAATTCTTACCATCTTCTGAGACTAATGTAACGAATCGTTTGTTTCGATATCAATGTCTCTATCGAAATAGATATTAAATAAATTCGAAAGACCGCAAATCAACTGTCATGCACACTAAGTGCAAAACGGGCAATAGTAAAATCGCGTTCTGAAATTCGATTAAAAAGAATCAATGTCAAAAACTCGAAAGAAAACTCCCGAAAAGCCGAACAGCAGCCGAAGGCTAAAAGTACGGACGGTACGGATTTATGAATTTTTAGTTCTCGATGTCACCGCACGATGTCACCAGCTGCAGCTGCAGCTGTCTTGGACAATTTCTATCTAAAGTCCTTACCAACAAAGCTTTATTTTGTGAAATTGCTGAATTAATACCATAACAATTTTCTTTTTTTCCAAAATTATTATCATCTCAGAATCACAGCTCTGTTTGTGTAATAAAAATATCAACCGTTTAGACGAAATTAATGACGGAGTCATGGAGATGGAAAGCCATTTTTTCGCCCTCATAGCAGTTACTCATAATAGATGATGTGCTACAGGTTCTCAAGCATGGGCGAGCTCCAGCCTGATGCAAATCACGTTAAAGTGCTACAGGCTCGAGTTTGTTCAGGTGCGAGAGAGACAGCGCGATCGGCGGTCATAGAGGAGCGAGAGGTGATGTGATACTACTCGGTCAGAAAAACAGATTTTGCGTAAGCACCATTGTGGGAGAGTGCGAGAGAGAAAGCTGCTTTTACTCCGGTACGAAAATTCAAACGGTTGATCTTTCGGACAAACGGAAAGAGCCACGAACTATAGAATCGTTATACGCAGTTCGTGGTTCTCTTCGTTTGTCCGAAAAATCAACCGTTCAGGAGAATTTTGGTACGCAGTTTTTATTACCGGACGAGGAGTAGCACATCGCCCGAAACTTTTGCGAAGCTCTCATACTTTTATACGTATCAATCAATCAACGAAGATAGATACAACTCAACTATCTTCATTGGTATCTGGAGACTATACTAGTTCGCCATGGTTGGTATAATCAAGTTTTCGTAGACCCTCGTATAAAAAAAAAAAAAAGAAAGAGAGGGGTGAATTTGCGGTCGGTAAGACACACACAAAATACTTTCGCTTACCTTCAATCGATGTGAAAGAAAACTGCTGTCTGACTCCCACGTGTTTTTTTTCTTCTCCACTGCGCAATCAGCTAATTACAAGTTGTTTTCGTGAAGTTTCATGTTTCTTTCTTGAGTTGTTTCATTCGACAATGTATCGAAATTGCTGCACAGTTTTCAAAGTGTCTATGACTCATCGCTGAATAAATAATAAAAAATTTAATTCGACGTTTCATCACGATTCTATAATCGGATCGAAAAATGGCATTTAAGGATAATTTAAACAATAGCCTACCTATGCCTGTTGAATCAATGCCCGAATGTTGGTCCAGGGACGAAAGAATGAATGCTTTGTTCGCCGAATTTCGCAATCGTTCAGTTAACAGCCAAGATTGGGACTCCAAGTACAAATTTTGGGCAAAACTCATATCAGACTGGCTGAGCTGCAAAGAACGCTGCAGCTTTTCAGTCTCTGATTTGCATATCGCATTCAAGAGAAATGGTCGCACTCCACTTTGTCTCAAAACTGTCATCGGTGAACTTTTACGGTAACTCATTAATATAAATCGTACGAGTTTTTCAGGAAATTGTCACAATCATTGATTTTATGGTTACCGATTTATTTGTAACTTCAGAATATATTTATCATCTATAATGGATGCATTTGAAAATTTCCAAAATATTTCTATATCTGCTTGTTTAGCTCTGTTTTGTTCTGATAAATTTTGAGCAATTTTCTGCCTCATTTTGAATTAACAAAATAAATTAAATCTTACTAATATTACGAATTCGTTGAAAAAAATGTGTGAACGACCTGAAAACTTGACTTTATTGTAAAAAATCTCAAAATTAGGGGGAAACCAAAAAGTTTGTTATTTATTTTAAAAAATGGCTTTTTTCGAAAAACTAAGATCTCAATATTCTTCAATTGTTATTGAATTTTTTTTATCTTAAGAATTTTTTATTATTTTAATATACTTGAATTTATGGATATCTCAGATTTATTCATTTAGTTAATAAAATATGTGATTATTTTTCGAAAATTACTATAAATTTATCAGAATATCACAGCTAAAAGAGTTGGTATAAAATTTTTCAACAGAATCATAAGTATCATGTTGCTATATAAGAAAAAAAACAATTGCCAGAAGGGTGTGTAGACTATATGTATAAGCATAGCTTATATTCCTTGAATTTTTTAGGCCATCGATATCTTCGTGTTGTGAAGAAATCGGTGACTTTTAGATCTACCAATGAATTGATTTTTTTGAGAAAGACTCGAACAGATCAGCCGGGTTAGTCTCAAATTTTTCACAAACTCATTTGTTCTTTGTTTATTGCACAGAAACGGCGAAATAATTTCGGAAACGGAATTTTTGAAGGAATCAAGCGGAGGCTGGACAGCCTGGGCTATTAATACGATGATCAAGACGCCGGTAGTATGGTCTTTTTCAAAATTAAAAAATTACGTCGTCAAAGATGTCATAGATATCGATGCCAAGTACATACATCTCAAAACATTAAAAGAATTAGGGAATCTAATTGTGTCGACAATAGATGAGAGAAACGATAATGTTCTCATGTCTCTGTCGCAAGTAACACAAAACTGTATAAAAAAATGTGGAAACGATAATATAACAGAGGAGAATATAAAGCTGGCTTTAATGTGGCTCCGAAACTCAAACAAAGCCGGCTTCAGGGGTAATTTTCTCAGCGACAAGAGTGAATTCTTGGTCAAGATATCGGCAAATGGCGTTAAAGAAGTTACCGAAGCGGAGGAGGGCTTGTTCAAGCTTAAGGAGCAAGAAAAACTCATTCTAAAAAATATCGAGCATCTAGAAATTGAGAGAAACGCAATTTTAACAAGAGCCAAGTCTTGTCTGGCCAACGGATTGCGTGAACTGGCAAAAACATGCGTGAGAAAGAAGAGAGACATTGACAAGACTATCGAGAAACGAGCCACAGCATTGCACAATGTACAAACTCTCATAGCGAGAATTCACGATGCTCATTCAAACACAGAAATTCTTGCAGCTTACAAGACCGGCAGTGAAATACTTAAAAACTTTGAGAATACTGGACTTACGGAGGAGACTGTGGCAAACACGATGGATGACATGTCCGAGGTAACAATAATGCGAATAATTTCTGCATTTATATCCAAATTTTGAAGCAAAAAAATTATTATTAACTGATGATTTTCCGGTTTTTTTCCCTTCAGGCTGTTAGTGAACTCGCCGATTTGCAGAGTATCATGTTGACCTCGATAGGAATGGGGGATTCAGACGTAGACTTTGAGGACGAGCTACAAGAATTGCTTGACACCGAGCCTGACAAAACCATCAGCAAAGAAGCCAAAAAACCGACTCTTCCCGACATTACGAATTTGCCAGATCTCCAAAAAGAACTGTCTGCGCTCAATGTACAAGGTAATTCGAAATACGGCATTGTACCATTATCTGTATCATTGGCCCACAGAGATAAACACGTTTGCTCGTTTACTCACAGATTTTCCACAACCACTGCACAAACATGACGGAGTGAAATCTCTGACTGCTCCTCATGTAAAGGATAATCCAACTTGATTTCCCAAATTGGGAGGATATAGATGATGCTCGTGAAAAAGAGAAAAAAATCAAAATCGAACAAAGAAACGAAATTTTTGTAGATGTGAACATAAACTATATTTTGATTACATGCTGCCTAATAATGTCAATTATGTCGCGATAATATTACAAATTGTAATTTGTCATTGCTTGAAAAAGGATGATGCCGTACAGTGTCGTGTCTAAAATATATGATGAAGTTGAATGAAGTAAAAAATGATTACTCAACTTTTTTTATCATTTTTAAATTGGCTAGAATATTATTGAAACCCGCTGCTATGACTAGATCTGCTTGGACAATCGGGAAACTCGTTGAAGGTCTCCAACTTGAGTATAACACTTTGTATCCACTCTATGTGACTCGATATCTTTGTGTAGAGCGAGTAAGCGTGACTGTCGCAGCTCCTTACACCTCCTGAATAACTCGCGCCTATGCCAACGCTCACGAGCCCTCGGAGATACCAGAGACCACCGGTCTTGAAGACGAGCCCGCCACCGCTGTCTCCGTCGCAAACGGACGAACCTGGCAACAAAAAAACAAAAAAAAACATAAAAAATTCTATTCAATTTTTTCCACATTGATCAATTTTTTTCGGATATTGATAGTACATCAAGATTTTCTCACCGTTCGTGTATCCGGCACAAAATTTATCGATAGTTATAAACTTTTCCGAATCAGAATCGGCACTTGATGATTTGCACTCATTCAGAGACACGTAGGGCACATTCAAAGTTTGTAAAACTTGGCTCGATGTAGTCATCGCAGTTTTTCCAAAGCCAGCAACTCTGCCGTAATTTCCGACTTCAAGTACCGATTGATCGCTGTATGTTGAAATATCGAGACAGGCCGGCATTAGTAGAGACGAAAATGTAAATGGGTGGTCTATGCGAAGTATCGCGATGTCACGGGCGTAATTTCCCTCACGACCCAAATAATTACATATCGTATAGATGTTCTTTACCTAAAATATAAGAAAAAAAAAAACAAGAAAGAGAATATTTATCAGCCGAATACTCTCTTCTAGTATGTAGAAATTCGGATTGTTGATTTATACGATGTTTCACTAACATTGGCCTTTTTGACGATAGTTGGATGATGAAATCTGCTGTTGTAATCCCGAAATACGTTCCCCGTTGCAACGGCAAATAGGCTGGAAGCCTCGACCCTCTTGGTGCCCTCGTCCCAGACGCAATGAGCCGCCGTTATCAACAGATCGGTCTGAATTATCGTTGCGCCACAAATAAATTGTTTCTCTCCGTTGGGAGTATCGGATTTGTAGACGGTCGCGTGCCACGGAAATTCAGTAATATTCGGTCTTGTGCCATTCACGATCAGCGGTTTACTATTCGGTGGTATTCGGCCGCAAACTGAAACGCAAACGCACGCTATCAATTTTTCTCTTCGTTGTAAACACTCTTATGTACAAACATAATAATAATTGTACGATGATAATTATCGACGAGGACGCAAATGGGAATTACCCAAGCACGAAGAGAGTAAAAAATTATTATTTCGATGACCCATCACGAGACACGATAATCATCATTTCTCATGATGATTATCGATAATTGATTCTCCGAACTGTGGAGGCAATCAAAAAGTTCAGACCCATCCAATAAATTACGTAATTTTTTTTTTTTTATTAACCCTTTGAAGACTGATGTTGCCATTTGGAATCAGAAAGTTTATACATTTTTTTTTTCAGAAGATTGAGATTACCGAAGCTTTCAACTAACAAAGTTTTCATTGTAATATAATAATAGGATTTTGTTTTCAAATCATATAACGCACGATGATTATACTGGCGCCAATCGAGGGAACGTATTTTTTTTTTCCGGTGGAAAAAAAATAATGCTTCAAAGGGTCATCTAGTCGATATCTTCACGTTTTTTCTTGTTTACTATGCATAAAATAAATTAGTAGGATTAAGATCTAGTAGCATCGTAAATCTATCACATCTCGTTCCAATATCGTACTAATATGTCGATCGTGGCAACGTGAATTGTTAACTATCTCGCACGATATTGCGAATTATCGGTAATTTGAGTAACCGGCCTTTATGCTGATGGTACATTTCCCATTCTAACGTCAATCTCAGGATTATCGTATCCTCGTCCCTGACGGTTGGCGAACAAAACGACTTTATTGTTGAGGACCTCGATCAGACTCGATATAGGACAATTATTATTCGGATCGTTTTGCAATGACAATATCGTCCCGTTAAAATGAATGTTGAGTATAAGCGGACCTGGTGAACATTTTATTGGCTCGGGTTCCCACTGTCCCCGTGAGTTGCATCGGACATTTTCACGGCGGGTCGAGAGTATCGTCGAGTCTTGACGATAACTGTTGCGACAGGATACCCTCGCGATGGTTCTCGGTGGAACAGGAGTCTCGCAGGATGTCCACTCATCGTTGTAAGTACAATCAGCCTCGGTGGAAGCGGTGGTTAGAGGTTTGCAACGAACTTCTGTAAAAACAAACGAGAGAAAAAAAAAAGAAAAATTACAAGAATGAAAAATAAATAATAAATAATCTTAATGGAATGATTTCAGAGCCGATAAAAAGGACATTATTACTAACCGGAGCACTGGGGTGTGCTTGACCATTTACCCTCGGGACCACAAAAAACATCACCAGATCCTCTGAGCTTATGTCCCTCGGTACAATTATAAACGAGATAAGTGCCAGGATCGAGGAGCTCGACATTGCTGTGAAGATCACAGTGTTGATTATCCTGACACTGAGATTTGTGCAATTTCCAACGACCATTTTCCGGCTGCGGGGGAATGGCACATGGTGGTCTGCCGGTTCGTCTCGGTGGCTCGACAGTTGTTTGTCCATAGGGATTTTGGATTACTGGATTTTGCGAGTCACGACAAAGATTTAGATCCTCGTCGGAACCATCAGCGCAATTGATAACACCGTCGCACTTGAGACTGCCGCTGATACAGGCGCCATACTTGCAACGAAATGCGAACGGTGAACAGCTATAATTTTTTATGAAAAGAAGATTTTAGTCTCAGAAAATTTGGATTAAGAAAACAAATCCAAACAATTTGTCCGGGAACTTGATGTAGAGAGTATAATTTTTTATACTTCATTCCGCCGCACAGCTTGCTCGTCTCATCGGATCGATCGGTACAATCGGCCGTACCATCGCATACAACCCCTGCTTGTACGCACTGACCATTGTTGCATTTAAACTCATTGCTGGAGCACTTTTTCGTGCTCGTTGAGACATTATCGATAAAGTAATTTCGGCATTTTGGTAGTAGCTCATCGCTCTTGTCGACACAATCCTCGATACCGTTGCAGATCGCGTCACCGTCTATGCAAGCACCGTAATCGCAACGAAACGCATACTCGGGACATACAATTTCGCGCCTCGTGCATTCCTCGCGTGTCTCGTCGGATTTATCGGTACAATCTGCACGACCGTCGCAGAGCAAATCGCTCGCGATACAATCACCATTTTGACAGCGAAATTTTAACGATCTATTAAAAAAAACATTCATATATACATATTTATATATAGACACACTCATATATATATATAATGTATAAACGAATGAAAAAAGAAATCAAGTTACACTTTAAAAGAATCTCATCGATTTTTATTGAAAAAAAAGTATACTCACCCGCATTTCGGCTGAATCTGACGGACTTGGCGGTCGAACGATGCAATTTTTGAACTGGCTAATTGGATAAATGCTAGAGGCATAAAACATTTTTCTTTTCTAAGTAATTGATCAGATCTTCCTCTTGCAGTGTCGGAAGTTTATTATTCATAGGCTGTTCGGTACCGTCATATGAGCAAATCTGACTTATAAGTTCAGGGCCATTGAATACGAGTCAGCTCCAACCGGTTTTTCAATCACGCGCGAGAGCTTCTGCTTTTTTTTTTTTCTTATTACAATAGCATCGATTATCTACCCAAACACGTTGATAGATTTCCGAGATCGTATGTTGAGTATTTCGTGACGAACTATATTGATTGATAGATTTATTTATTTATTTGGTTATTTATTTATTTATTAGAGCTTTGATTCTACATTCCACTTTGGTGAGAATGAGTTGATATATGAAAAAACGAAAAAATCCAAAATTTTATGCTTTATCCACGGTTATCAAGTTTTTGATGACCTTTGATAAATATCTACACGTTGGCTCATTATTTGTCTATGCTATGAACACTATCCTGTTTTGTCCAATCGGTTTGTGGGAATTCCACATTTAGTAACGGAGAGATACGAAAGTGAACGGTTTTCTCCGAAATGCTCAGATCCGCATCGACCATAAAACATTAATCATCTAATCGAACACGTTGAAACAATATAACGACGTAAGAAAACGTATGTATTTCCTTAAGGGTCATTCACTGATCAAAGCGTGCAATTAATTCGTCAAATAAAATTGATATAATAATTACCACAGATAAATATCCCAGACAAAAATCCACCAGGAAAAATCTTCATTTTAAAGATCAACGACGTTTTCGAGTATGCAAATGGATTTTTTTTATTTTTTTTTGAATTTTCGTCTCCTCACCGTTTCAACGTCGAATGGATACTGATGCGACGCTTCAGGCGATCGCTATATAACCAAGTCCAAACAGACAAGTTCGCTCCCCCTCCTGTGTGTAGTGTTTACAGCTCATCTGGGACTTTACGTACTAAAATCTTGGTGCGTGTGCGTCAAGCTTTTCTCATATACATTATGGGTTATCACTTATCAATGAATATTTTGTAATAAATATTGACGAGTAATACGCAGGGAATATCATGTAATTGATTTACATATATTTTTGGTTTTTACATTCGACAAAAGTCAGTGGAAAAAAGAAGATACGATCCAAGTTCGATCGAGTCACTCGGTCGTAAAATATAAAATTATCCTTTGTAAACGTAAAATTGTAGATTTCTCTAAGCCTGTTCACTTTGTACAGTGTTTTGTACTTGCTGTTCTCTCACACCGTATGTGTGCAGAGCCAAAGATGCAAGCCAGTTAAGCATACTTAATAGCGAGTTAAGGATGTTATAAGAGCTAATGATTTTTCTATTTTAAGGTCAAGAAAAAAAAAAAGGATACGATCTCTCCTTAATCTCCGTTTCTTCGATGTGTCGTAAAATGTACTCTCTGTGAAAATTCATAACATCGTCCTCGCACTCGGTCCAATCGAGAGTCTCGTGAAGACCATCACTCCCGTATCTCTTATTGTAGTTGTCATAGTGAACCTCAAATTCCAAATTTATTCCAAAATGATTTTCATTCTCAGGTGTATAAATTGAACAAACAATATGTATAAGATAAACAATGCATACGTGATGAAGAACCAAGCCTAAACTTGGCACAATTGGTATATCCATTTTTTCGAATTTGAAAGCTTCATCGAGACTTTCCTCTGTTCCTAGATTTCTTACAATTCCAATTGCAAGAGCAACCATTTTTCTAATCTGATGTAGCATAAAACTTTGCCCCTTGACCTCGAGTGTCACAAATTCCAAACCTTGAGCGATGTAAGGCTCGGAACAAGTAAAACTCATTATGTAGCGATTTGCTCGTGGATCTAACGGCCTCCTGAATCATAATTATTTTATTCGGTTTAAACTTATTTATTAAGGATGAACTAGTTTAACAGCCATTTTGCAAAAAATACTAAATTTAAGTGTCCTTTTTTGGCATAATGAATATACCGAGTGAATATGATAAAAGATAAATCAATTAACATAGAAATCGCTTAGTTTACCACAATTGGCCAGTAGGCTAGCTTATATTTGCATTAATCGATTGAATCAGGAACTCACACTTTTGACGTAAAATTGTGATAGTTGTGAGTGCCCTCAAAGAGCTTCAGTGTGGAATTGATTTTATCGCGCACTTCGTTACTCAGTCGAAAATCAGTGTAGGGCTTTCCATCTATGGTCAACAGAGCATTCAGCCGCTCTTCGAGATCAATATCGCTCGTGAGAGTATCCGCAGCTCGGACAGCGCTCGGATCATCGGGTGCAAAGGCAAACGATGGAAGTGTGTATGTGTAACTTCTTGCATTACACTGTATCTTGCTGTTGAAGCCTTTTGTGACGCGTTTCAAGCCAAATACACGTATAACGTTTGGCAGATACTCATTTATGCTATCCTTGTTGACATCCTCCGCTTAAAAAAAAATTATCTCGTAAGTTATACCAGATGAAAAAAATATGGTTTTTGCTGAAATAAAAGTATCTGTAAGAAGCTCTCACGCAATCTAAGAGAAACAATTTGCCTCGTAGCCGAGACTCCCTTGTCCGTTCGAGCTGCCCTCTGGAAGTGTATCACCTGTATGGTCTCGAAGGCTTCCTGATTTATAAAATTAGCTTTGAACAGAGCATTTATCAAATCCTCTTCTATCGTTTTCATGCCAGGATTTCTTTGCATGCCAAAATAATCCTTTCCCAGGTAAGACAGCATCATCGCATAATTCCGTTTCTTAATTCTCGGCAATTCATCTATTTTTTGCTGCTTCAATAGAGTCTCGTTTTCACCATCCTCGATTATTGACCTTTTGTTAATTCGTAGTGCCACCTCAGCCTCTACTGGACTTTCGACTTGCGCAGACATTTGAGTTAATACTTTTTTTTCTGTAATAAATAGGGAATATATTATAATTGCGAACATTCAGAATTTTGTGACATTTTCATCGGGTTCAAATAATTTGGAAAATTTGAAATAATCAATTTTATTTTAGTGGCTCCTTAAAAAAACAGGATGAGGTCTCGTGTCCGAGCACACTATGCATAATCATAGCTATGTGAGCATACAAATTAATTATAAATTTACTTACTGAATGAGGATAAGACTTTAATAAAATGAGACTGCTTTAGTGCTCGAAGCATTTATTGTTTTTCGGATAACTGCAAACGGAAAATTCTATAAACATCAGAGATTCGTTGTAAAACACGCGTTGGCAAGTGTGATTGTCCGAAGCCCATGCGCCATGTTCAATGAACCCGGCACATATGTGAAGCTTCGGGCAGGCGCATTGCCTCTTGAGATAATACGAAAAGTCGTCTGTACTGGGCTGTACTATCTTGTTAAGATAAAAAGGCTGACAAATCCATCTTTAGAGTGAACATAAAACATAACCTCTCTCGCGTAAACAAGATTCCTATTTCGCGGGACATAAAAAATGAAAAAGGATTAATAATTTACATTAATAAGTGTTATCATGTCGGCTTACACGATGAAAGCGGTGACCGCCATGGGGAACATTGTCCAGGTAAGCAAGAGAAGTAAATTCTTCATTGAAATGAGGGAGGAAATGAGGGGGTCTGAATCGGCAACGAGTTCACGAGTTAGACCTATATTTGCTTGTAACTCTAGAATTCGTTCAAATATATCGAAATGTTACGTACAAATTTTTTTAGACTTTTAAACGCACCCATTTTGCTTTAGCACCGTAATTAAAATCATATTTGATCATTTTTCAAAATAGCTAAAAAAAATCATCTTTTTACTTTTTACTCTCTTTTTTTCTCAGATCTGCAGTAAAAGTATCAGTACCAATTGTATGCAAATCCAACAAAGTACTAGAACAAAAGAATCAGTTAAATCGATTTAATAATTATAACATTTCAATGGATAGTCAGCTTAAAAACTAAAATTAATTGGCCCTCTTCCATCTTCAGAGTACATCGAGGCTTCTGCTCCCAACTGTTCGCAACACAATAGGCGCCTTTCAGCCTGTACGATTACGGAGAGCCAAACATTGGAATCCCAAGTGGAAGAAATTACGAGGCGAGAAAGTTATCAAAATCAAGCTACCCGATTATCACGAAAAAATGACAGAAGAGAAGGCCCGAGCTAGGATGAAGGAACAAGGACTTTTGCCACCAAGGCCATGGATAGAAAGACCAATGTATATAAGTTGTTTGGGATCGATAGTTGAGGAATACGTTCCACCCGAAGGAGATGGCAAATTTTCGGCTCTTTCATCTGCTGTAAGCTGCGGATGAACAAAAAAAAAAAAAATTCATGACATAATTTGCCCTCAGAATTGGCTGACAATAATGTTATTGCAATTTTAGGGAGCTAAACAGAAAGTTGAGTTTCTTTCAAAGAAGGGCAAAACTTTAATGGCCATCAGAAAGATCAAAAGCTATGAGGAAGAATTTAATGTTAATGAATTTCCCCACGAAGCACAGGAAATCTATATAAAAGCCCATAACGCTCTTATGAGGTAAGAATATCAAGTCACTGATGACTTAAAACATCTTTTGCACCTTTGCATTTTTTCGTAACGAATGAATTTTTTTATTAACTCAGCAAAGACGTTTATGAACTCCGAACGTTCGTTACTGAGAGGGCATATCCTGTAAGTGGAATTAACCATCTCAGATATTCGCGAAACATTCGATTGAAATTGATTAACGATGTGCATTTGATTGTGTTATTATTCATTATTTGCAGCTAATGAGACATAATTCAATCGACAAAACTATCCACTGGAGATTCCTTGAATCATTGGAACCACCACGTGTCGTTGCAGTCAAAACCGCCACTATATTAACCGACGATAATTATTTCGCCCAAGTTACCGTTCGCTTCCACACTCAACAGGTCAGCTACGCTACTGAAATCTACCCTTTATCTTTACTCCTCTTCGACAATAGTCCAGCGAATGAGGCTGGATAATATTTTCATACGTTTTATCGCAGTCTCTCGCAGTTTATGATCGGTTCGGACGTTTGATGAGCGGGAGCGAAATTGTGAAGAAAGACGTCCTTGAGTACGTCGTGTTTGAGAAACATTTGACCCACGAGTATGGTTCTTGGCGGTTACACGGAAAGATTTTGCCTCATTGGGCTCCTCCCAGAGAATGGGGCGAAAGAACGTATGTCGAGCAGCCGGAAGTACCAAAATCGGAAGAGCCTGAAGCTACAACTACAGCAGGAAATGCTGAACCTTCTGTAGTCGATAAAGAATTGCCAGCAATTAAGGCTCAGCCCATAGTATAGCTATGATGTTTAAATATACAAAGAAAATGCGAATAAATGATAAATTCAAGAAATTTAATGAATTTTGTGATATTGCTATTAGCTCTCTATTCTTTTTATCTTTTTTTCTTACTGAAATCTATACTGTAAAAGTATTACAACTTTCAGGATGTTTTGGTACGAAAAAGGACAAAGGCCCCATCTGCTATATCAATTTTAGCGCCAATTATCTTTCAGATAACCACCAACAGCCAATGAGCGTACATTCACGCGATACGAAATATCTGTATCATAAAAGCTGCCTTGTTGCGACCACGGTCTTACGTACAGGACTTGTAACTGCTACGAATTACTGCCGCTAGTTGTCGCTGTGATAGGGTCATATCCAAACACATAACCTCACAATAACGCAATCTGCGAGAAAATAAAAACGTATGTGTGCATTACCTTTCGAAAAAATTTGTTTGAGTTTGATCGAAAAAAAACAATTGTATACAATTATGATGAGATGGTGTGTTGTGCCAAAATGTACGACCGGTAGCAAAGCCGACAAATCGAAACGGTCTGTCTTTCGCGTGCCAATAGACCCAAATGTAAAAAAAAAATGGAAGATGGTTATACCGGGAAATATTGAATTTCCAAACCGACAAACGTTGTGTATGATAAACATTTCGAGGAGAAAGATATTCTTCGTGCATGGATTAAGCAAGACTTGAACGGAAGGATCATCGCACAGGTTTGTCTTTATAACACAAATTTTACATGAAATATTTTTAAAAATTCCGACAGATATTAATTATTTTTATTTGTATGAAAGACCCTGATACAAGTACCCTCAGCTTGGCAAATCCGCTGTTCCCTCAACGTTTCATGGCATTTCACCACTAGAAGAATCATCGACCCTCATCGATTACCACAAATTCTGCAGGATCAATCTATGTGATATGTTCACTAAAGGCCAAACAAACGGCATCAACAAATGCAGCAGTTCCGATGATCATTCACCCATCAAGGAATCTACTGCGATAAAAAGTACCTATTATTCTATCGAATATGAGAAGCTAGGAATGTATATAATTCCAAATGGTTGTGATATTTCTTTTTTTCATTTTACAGATTCTCCTAACATGGAATTGCCCGTTTCCAGTGATTCAGTAGTTCCACCCATGGATACCCCACACATACCGATATTTTAGCTGCGATGACACTCATCAGTGATATTCATTGGAGGTAAGTTTTGGCTAATCGAGAGAATGAAAAATCAATATGTGAACTTATCAAATTTACTTTACTCAAAAAAATGAAAAAAAATAAACGATAGTCATAGATTTACTCACGTTACAGCCATAATCCGGAACATCGGGAAAAAAAAAACAAAGTAACCCTTTTCATAGCATGTGAAAAACGGCACCCGATACATACAAACATGGGTCTTTCAAGTTGAACGACTTTTTCATCTATTGAAAGTGGTTAAAAAACTCCCTAATTTTTTTTGAATATACTAAACTTTGTAGAACAAAGTGTGTCTCTCCTTCATTTTGAAGAAAACAATCAATCAGCAGTACAATTTAATTATCGAAGAATGATCAATAATTGTGGAGATAAGTTAAATCAATCGGTCACAAAAGACCGATATTTGTGCGGAAAGGGTTATATAGACGATCGCTGTAGATTTACTTACCTTACACCCACAATCCGGACAAAATATTATCGAAGCCCCTACAATATCTGAATGAAATAAGCGAATTAACTTAGTATTTAAACTGATCGTTGATAATATCCAGATCTGAAAAAAAAAACGTATATTTTAATGAATACATTGAATGCATAGTATTATATATTTCTTGATATATCCGTCTAATCCATGCAATTAGATACTTGCCATTAAAAGTCCACTCATATATACTTCTATGGATGAATCTGAAATAAAAACGATCGCACACCAAATTCATGTCTGTTGTCGGGTTTTATAGATTCCGAGAAATCGAATTCGACTACCATTACGCATTACTCTATTATTATGCCACAATCTTGGAGCGCCACCGAATTCTCGTCTGAAACCGAAAAGTGCATTTTATTTTCACATGCAATAGAAAAAATTGAGAATGGCATCCATTGGGTTGATATCCAGGGTACGAAGCTCGAGAAAACTTTACGCACGAACGAAATGCTTCCAAAAATACTAGAGATGTTTAAAAACATGAACGTGTGAGGTCTCGGTGTTGCGAATATCCATCAGCTGGTACATAGCTCATGCCATATTCCAGGATCACGTTGATCAATGGGGCAGCAAAGGCTGCTCTTTGATTTCAAAGAAGAGACAATGCGATTCGTGTGTGAAGGCAAGGAAACGGGTGTTGAACATGCGGAAAAATCAAACACGCGTATGACTTTCAATAGTATTCGCGACGTTTCGAATTCTGTCGATCGATGAAAATTATTGGCAATGCGGCTGAAGCACACATGTGAACGTCATAAATTCGAGGTGATGAAACGCGTGAAATATTTGCTAGATCTTGTGAAAACAGAGGAAAAAGAAATAGCGAGCATGCAAGATGCAACGTTGGACGAAAAATGTGTGAGGAGCGGTCAGAAATTGGCTCAGAGAAATAATCGCAGCAGCTGGCAATAAAGACTCCAGGGGCAGACCTTATATGGAAGAGTGAATGATGTTATGCATGCTCATGAACATCTGATCGCCCGGCTATTATGAGTTTCTGTGCAAGAACAATGTTTTGCCATTGCCGTGCACGAAAACCATATGTGGCTATTTTTCGCCAATCAATTCGAAATGCGGCTTCGATGAGGCACAATTACTCGAAAAATATTTTAGCACGAAAACTCAGTTGGTCGGTCAGTTGGGCTTCTTAGTTGAATTCGATTGAAACCGAAAAATTTCCTGTTTGCTGATATGTTTTACTGTTGCATCATCATCGATTTGTTCATAAATATATTAGGACATTTTGTGCAGCTAGGTTAGGGGGTACATGGTCGTATTTTCAAAAATATATTTCTGTCTTTGTCCCACAAGCTTACATCACTCGATCGCAGTGGCCCCTGGTGGCCGAAGGCTAAGCGGCACAATTCCTCAATAACAGCCTTACCCCCACCTTAAGAGTTTCAACACTTCTTGCGACTACAGCATTTCAGAGATCAGCCAGAATTTGTGATTTTCATGAGATTATTTCGGAGCAGTATTCGAGTACATAAAATAATAACGACGAAACGATAATTAGTCTCGAGTTTAATTATTCAGTTATTACGGATAAAGTGTCGGAATATTCGTAACGGGCTTGCACCCGCAAAGGACGAACTTTGCATGAATAGAATGAGTAATTTTTCTTCGTAGAGACGCGATGGACATTTATAAGCGACATAACCAAAAAATTTACTACGAGGATCCTGGAAAAACAGCATAAAAATATTAATCGATGTTGATGGTCGAAATACGAGCGGTTGGTCTACACCCAAGTGCATGAATGGATCGTTTATTTTCATTACGAGACTGAATTTTTACTTAAAAAAAAACGTTTGATTAGGCTGTTTATTTATCGTTATTTTTTTTTATTTTTTTTTTTTACCAAGTATCAGAAAAGTTTATCAGTATGACACGTAAATGTGTTATATGCAAAGAAACGAATTACAAAAATTCGTACAGCTTTTTTTCGGCACCTAAAGATTCTGTGACACGAAAAAAATGGACCGAAGCTATGGGCATAGAAAATTATGTTGTGAGCGATGATACATACGTTTGCAGTAAACACTTTACAACACATGATATAATCACCCATTGGGTCAGTGGAGTACCACCGCACGTTGTCACCGTGAGTAGCATCTTTACTTTCAACTCTGGAAGGATGCAATGGGCTAACTTATAAACCGGCCATACCTTAAAACAAAATCTTGAATCTGTTATTTCTGAATTTTTTCATTTTTAAATTTATTTCTGTTACTTAGAGGCATTCAATTCATTTAAAAATATTATATCAGTGGTATATATTTTCATTATGTATAAATAGAGGCTTTAATTATAAGGGGACAATTGTAAAGGGATGGGAAGTATGCAAACACCCAAAAACGGTATACTGGAATAAACAAATTATTATATATATATATAATTTCATCATGTTCCGATTAAAAAAGTAATTTACTATGAAATAATTCTGTTGTAATGAAAAGAGAAGGAAAAAGCTTCACCTGTATATTTCCAACAAAAACTTAGGCCCAATAAGAATTGAGTACTTAATGATTTGATTAAAATTTGACAAAAATCACCGATATATTGTAAATGACAAAGAGCATCAATTTTGAATTAGAATAATTCTAAAAAGTTATTAAAAAATTAGTTGAAGAAGTTCATAAGAAATTTGTTGCTGATTTGTAAAGGTATTAAAAAGAGTATGGAGTGATTATTCAAAAAATCCTTCTATTATTAAAACTAATTGCTTTATCTAATCTACTACAAGCAAAAATAATCGCAAATGATATTTTTCTCATCATTCAGATAAAGTACAAAAAATGCCGTCTCAGACCTGGTGCTGTGCCCAGCACAAGCTGCGAGCTGATGAACGATTTGCTGAATAATCAGGATGAAGATTTCGAGGAATTTGCCGTGAACCGAGGCACCGGACCGGCGGTCATTAGAAAACCATTCGGATCTTCCAACACGACGACAAAAACTTTTCTCATACCTCGCGAGGACAATACAATGGAGAATAGCGACATGGATCAGGTGACCTATCAGAAGCAAGCTATGGTAGAGTGTCAACCGGACAACACATACACGGTCATTTGCCCGGGCATTGAGGAGTCTTCCGAAGATACGAATAATTCAGCACTGATTGAGAATCCCGATCACGAGCAAGAAATGGCAACTATAGTCAATCTTCAGGGTAACGAGAAATTCGTTTATGCCGAGAACGAGGAAGGCACTGAGATGGTTTACGTCGAGGGGGTGAATAGCCAGACTTACGATTGCACACAGGAGGAAATTGCGGTAGCACCGGATAAAAAAATCTCCACGAGCGTAGAATATTGTCAGATCAAGACACAAGCACCGAGTGCCGATGAGGACAATTCAATGGACATGTGGGATGTGCTGAGCAACGAGAATGTCGCCGTTGACGAAAACGAGACGAAATATGGAAATTTGATGAAAGAAACGGAGAGTCATTATCGCGATGAGGAGGATTTCGATGTGTCAGATTCGTTGAATATCAAAGAGGAAATTGATTACGAGGATAACGAAAATGCAATGCTCTTTGAGGATTTGCTCGATGTTTACACCGAAGTACAATTGCCAAATGGCTGGATTGCGATGGTCACATCCAAAGGACATGGCACAACAGTTGTTTATGCCTACATGGGTATGACAAAAACAGGCATGCCTTACATCGAGAAACAGGTTTTTCTCAAGAGCGACATGAAGCTACGCTGCGCAGCCGCTAGCAAAGAGCTCAATCCGAGATTACATAATCTTGTTAGAGATGGAAGAAACCGAACTGTCTATACGTTATCGGATGTGGAGGACCTTGTTGAAGAATTTGATCAGAGAATCGTCTGCGAAGGTGCGTATGTCCAGAACTTTTTGCCATTTTTCTCAACCACTTTGTAGGTACGAATTTTTCACAATTTCGATGTCGCAGCAATATTTCTATTGCATTCCGTTGACCGGTTCTGGGCGATTATTCGTTTGGAATTTCAAATCTGTACAAATATATGTGGCGTCGTTGTAATTGAGAACTTTGATTATTTGTTCGATCAATGATCTGTTTTAATTAGTCACTCTGTACAATGTTGAAGAAAAAATGTCCAGATGGATGTTTTTGTGTGTATGCATGTCTTCTGTGCACTCAATTTAAACTTCCGGAACTCGAAAACGTTATGAGCCACAGCGCTGACTTTTGGCACACATCTAAAGTAGTAAAATGCTTTTGTTGCCTATGAGTTTCATCAACATTGATAGAGGAATAAAGATTTTATGGAAACTTGAAAACTTAACAAAAATCTCTACAAACTACTCAAACATTTTTCGAGGTATCGGGTTTGAACTTTCTACAGAAGTCGCCTATCATTGAATAATGTTTGGTAGTATTGCGTTTGAAGTGAATCAATAGAAACGTTCAGGTTTGATGACATGTTTATTTAACTGACGTTTTTCGATGGCTTATACGATATTTGGCAAAGATTTACCAGTCAAAGTTTTAATTCTATAAAAATATTTGAACGACCATTAAATTCAAGCATATCTTAATATCAAGCTGAAAAGAAGGGGAAAACGTGTAAATTGATTCCACGTATTCTCCTCTTCCAATATACAAAGCTTTCTTGGAAGTCGAAATTGAGAAAGGTGTTCTTGTTCATCGAAGATGCTTTGCGGATGAGGCAAAATTACGTGGTAGAAATGTGCAATTTTGATTTGGCAGGTTTTCTTTATTGTATCCGGTGTAGCAGGTAAACAATTTAATAAATTCGATTGAATTTTGGTGTACGTACCAATTAATAATACCAAATCCCATACCCCCAATATTTGAAATTCAATTGCTGGAAGAGTCTAGAAAAGTAGCAGACTCAAAAACCCTTTAAATAAATTATAAAAAGAAGCGTTTGCTGATCATAAGAAGAGTTGGAGAATTAATCATTGTGCAATATTGAATAATCGTCTTTTCCGTTGCATTTCAATTTCAAGTAGGCTTGTTTCTCCTAACATAAAATACATATTTCTTGTCAACAGGCTGCGCTGGTGAGAAAACTCGTCCTGAAGATGTCGAAAATTGCGTGGCTTACAGAGACGTGAGCTCAAAGTGGCGACACATACAGTGTCCGATAATAATCAACAATGGTACAACTCGTTGCTCCAAGTGTAGTACACTGGACAGTTCGCTGTCGCGTAGCAGATCTCGTAGACGCAATGCTGAAGTTCACGAATTCACAAAAGCACTGATGAAGAAGGAAAAAACTATACGCGTGTTGCACAGACTGTTAAGAAAATTAAACAAGAGAAACCAAAAATTCGAGACTATGAGAGATAGTATTGAGGGAAAATTTGAAACTATGCTGACCGAATCGCACAAAGTATTTATGTCGACTGTCGAGACGCTGAAGATGCCCAAAATACAAAAACTCATGATGAAAGAGTGCCTGAGAGCGAGTATTTCACAAACTGGCAAAGCCAAATACTCTGAAACGTGGGTTTTTCTCTGTCTTCTTCTCTACATCGAGTCACCACGAATGTACAGATATATCCTACTCAACAAGTACATGATTTTACCGTCCATGAGAATTATACGACGATATCTCCATCAGATCAAAACAGACAAGCAATTTTACAATCTATTTCAACGTACGGTCGAGCCTTTTCAACCGTGCGAGCGAGACAACGAGAAAGAACCCACGTGAACGTGAAATATAAGTGGATTTTGCTCGAATTATCATCCCGCGCGTAGGTAAAAAAAAAGAAGATACGAAAAAAAAAAAAAAATCGGAAAAAACTCGCGTATCGCGAGTGGGCCTTTTTTTTATAGTTTCCTCGGACTCAATATTTGTGATGCGGTCCAACAGTTCTGACGACTCGGATCCAATAAACAATATTTCGCCTATTGTTTGATTTTTTTAAGGAGGTACGACTATCAGGCACATCCCAACTTTGAGACCTGAAATTTCTATATAATTTACACGAACCCTCTATTCTCGAAATTTCAATAAAATTGACCGTTTAGTTTATGTATGGTAATATTTTGAAGTTAACCATTTCGAGTCAAATGAAGCATTGTGCTTATGGAGATTATCGCTTCGGTGTCAGTATATCACTTTGGTATATATGAAACCAGCTTAGGACTCCTAAAAACTCACATTATGCATGATGGGTCTTGTATAAAATTAAAAAAAAAACAGTCTTGACCGAATTAATTCCATCCTACATTCTAAATCACTTTACTCTCGAATCGCTAACTATCAGTGTAAAGAAATAACAGTGTGAGACTTGTCAATGTCGCGGTGTAAGCTGTCGCGTTTGTACAGCCTGACTTTATCCTTACCTTAGTTCGATGCGTTTAGTCGTGTCAAATGTTCAGCAACAAACAATTCGTAAAGAAATCATCGAAAATATATCAACATTTTATGAATAATTATTAATTATTTATGAAATTTTTTAATTGAAAAATATTTTCCTTATATTCCTTCATTTTTTTTTTAATTAGACAAAAAGAATCGTTACGTTGCAACGGAAGTACTTGACGACGGCTCCCGAGTCGTTGATAGTCCCGTATTCGGGTTTTTATTTTACAATTTCTAATAAACTAATTGCTTACGAACAATGACGCATGTCAGCAGCATCCCCAATTAATCAAACTAATATTGGAGGTTATTCCGGATCTCTGTAATTACATCAAGCATTTTTTTGACCCGTGTAATAGTCGTACCTCCTTAATATATATATATATATATGAATATAGTTAATACTTCAATATGTAAAATCATACGTGGTATATGACCACGGAATTTTATTTATTTTTTATCACTTTGGTTTTCGTGTGCTTGTTGGTTTTTTCGGAGTCTCGTCGATGTTCGTATTGCATCCTCCCTGATATGAGAACAAAAATAGCATTGCAATTATTGAACTTATCTATTGGATGAGAGTATGTTGAATAATTGATATTAAATACCTGTGTCCACTCCCGTTGCAAAATTTGGAGCATGTTCGGTGTGAGGAGACCTTGAGCCAACAGTTTTTCTGTCAAACGTCCACGTCCAATGTTTGATCCAGAGCCTACAATGAAAAAAATGCGATAGTATTCTACGTGAAAGTGTTTTCTCAATTTATATCATTGTCGGATTTTTATTTTTGTTTTTTCCCCAATACATCACAAAATATTTAAAAACCGCGCTGGTGTGTAATATTACCTCTGTAGTAATTTTGTTTTTGCGTGTTGAGTTCAAAGTTTTCGGTGTCCGAGATTGTAGACGCTGCACTGCTTACACCTGTCGAAAAATGGCTTATTTGAAGGGTACCGTTTTCCATAACAATAAATTAGTAGGGCCGATCTTATATAATTTATTATCGAAATTTTGATGAAACAAAAAAGCAGATAAGATACGATTGTGTGAGTTTTCATACCCGTCTCGGAATTTTTCAATAATCTCGTCAATTGGACGATTCCATCCTGAATAACAGCGTCGAGCTCTTTTTGCATGTCTCGTACGATATTCGTGTCCGGGAAGAGATCAATGAAACGATAGCTGAGCCAAAGATACAGGTCCAAAACGTCGAAAACGGCTTCCAAATGAACGAGATCGATTATCGTTTTTGGCGGAGCGATTGGCCAGCCAATTTGTTGACACAACCAATTGAACGTAATTGTGTCGTTTTTGCTGTATTGTCGAGCGAACTGCAGTCAAAAGGATGAATAAATAATTGGGGGCTAGTTGACGATTTTTAATTTCATTGGATAATGAAAAAAATTGCTATAGCCTTGCCTTGAGAAACATTGTGCAGACAAATGGGATTTTCTTGCTTATCGGAGCACAGCAAAATACGTGACGAGCTCTGAGGGGCAGAGGCACGTGCTGTATCATGTCAGCAAGGAATTTGAAATCTTCAGTGTTGCACATGAAATACAAAGAATCATCGACTGTGCACAGAGAGACGAAAATGTCCATGAGATTAGAGAGGGCAGCTTTTGGAAGATGATAAGCGTATAATTCGATCTGATCCGCGGTCGGATGAAGTCCAGCTTGCGTCAATGGTTCGGGTGTTTGACTCAGTAGATGTTTCAAAATTTTTATGTCGTCGTTTTTGAAAGTCGTCACGAATCCCTTGAAAAACATTGATTGTTAAAATAATGGGAGGAATTTTAGTTGGCTTTTGGGTTACGTTGAAAATTCGATAAAACCTTCTCCCACTGAGTTCCATAACGTCCGGCACGGCCTGCAATTTGTAGAGCCGACGAGACCGATATCGTGTCCATCTCCTTCTCTCCTTTCTCGTTCACTGTTGGTTTTAGCATCGAGTAAAATATTATCCTTCGTATATGCCTGCGAATGAACAGTTATTAACGTCGAATAAATACTTTGATCAATTATGTATATTTATTTACTTAATATTATGACGATTCTATTGACTTTAAATACTCACAGATTAAGCCCCATTCCGATTGCGTCAGTCGCAACCAAAACTTTGCACGGATTGTGAGGATCGTTAAATTTAGCGGCTTGAGCGAGTTTTGTATTTGGTGGCAAACTGCCATAGATAACGGCAACTTCGATTCCTCTTCGCTCGAGATTTCGAGATACCGTGTATATGTCATTTTTGTTGAAGCAAACAACGCAATCGCCCGGTTGAATTTTTTCGAGTGTTCCTAACCCATTAGTCTCGATCTCCAAATCCGTTAGACGCTTGTATCTTCGTACCTCCAGGTCTTCCCCAGTCGTGGAACACAAAGTTCTTATCTGATTGTAAAAGAGAAAGAAATCGTGTGAGGAAAATAAAAAATGGAATCAAAGTCTTCAAGCGATGAAGGAACTCGTAAAATATACAAGATCAATTGCTCCAGGTTCACCACAGAGATGAATCTCATCAGCTGCAATTCCAAGAAGAGCTCGTGTCCATGCCCATCCTCTACCCACATCTTTAATCATTTGGATCTCATCGATTACCGCCACCTCGTCTAACAGAATAATAACCGTGAATTTTGTTTTTTTCATGTACAAATTATTTGAAATAAAACAATCGCGTGAAAACTTACACATCTCGTTAACTCTGGTCATTTCTACTGTGCAAGATATGTGAGACGACAGAGTTTGTTCGTTAATCGCGTACAGCCTTTCCTCACCTGTCACTAAGTCGCAGGGTGTTTCCTGCAATTTTATTTTTCCCACAATCAGTCAGAATTCAATTACGTATGTGAATTATTTGACATGATACAATGATAAATAATTACCATTTTGTTGCATTTTTGGAAAACCTCAGTTGCTAGTAATTTTAGGGGTCCGCAGTAGACGCCACTTTTTGCGCTCATAAAACGTTCAAGGGCGTGATAAGTTTTTCCACTGTTCGTTGGTCCGGCATGGAATATAATTTTCCTAGTTTTTGATCTCGCCAATGGATACCTGATAAATTAAGTATATTTATTTTAATAAGAAAGTCGCTTGATCTGCATACATTGGTACGAATCGATTTGCGATTCGGAATCTTACCAATTCGCGGGTTTCCGGATATCGCTGATTTTTTTTAAATCGTCCATGCACTCAAGATGTGGAAACATTTCCTTTGCGTGTCGAATGAAGTATGGGAATATATCGGCAACGTGACCGGCGCCTTGGAGAATGTCGCTCAACACAACATGCAGATCAACTGGTAAGGATTCTGCCTCTAAGCAGTAACGTCGAAAACTCGTGTATACTTGATGTAACAGGTATCCTGAAAACGGGAAATGTTATTTCTATAAATAACCTCCTATCATCGAACATTGAATACCTAATATTTGCTTACTCAACGTTTTTTCCAATTCACAAAGTTTGGGTCTCTTCAACTGTCGCAAGTTTCACTCCATCATAGAGAAAAGCTTTGCGAATGTGAGAAAAATTGGGAGTGAGCAATTTTATTCTTTAACTATTTTTTAGCTGGACAGCTTGAGATTTGTTGAATTTTAGATTGTACAATTATTTTTATTAAAAATTCAATATCCCATAAAATCACAAACTCTGAATTGATTCTTCCAAAATCCAAAATTGATTCTTTCAAAACAGATACTCTCAAGTTTTTTATGAATAGTTCAAAATTGGCTCAAGATTCTATATTCATGTATATTCTTCGAAAAAATGTATCAAACCTGAATTGCTCTATTGATTATCATCACATCGAATACCAAACATTCTTTCCCGCCATTTAATTTTTATAGACATTAGTATGAAATAATAACTTGGAATTATAAAAAAAAAGAGCAACGTTGATTGATTCGCTCAATTACTCGTGTATATACTCTTGATCCTTTCCAATGCCATTAAACGGATGTTCTTCTTTCGGACAAAAACGAAGTGACTTGGTTTTTTTTTTTTTCGAAAGATTAACTGTTTAGGATAATTTTGGTATGGGAGTAAATGCAGCTTTTTCTTCCACTTTGCAGAAATTAAAGGAACAGTGGATATGGAAATAAAAATCCGATTCCTGTAAAATCTGATCTATTCATCTAATTTGAATTAAAAAATCACGATAATCAAAGGGAAAATAGCGTTTTACCTGTGCACAAAACATCAGTATTGACCTAGTGGTCAAGTTATTCCCGAGATAAAGATTATTTGTCCAAATACGATTATTGGACATTATAGACAATATTAAAGTACTTTGGCACAAGAACTTAAAATTTCCTGTACGAGGGGATAAAAATTTAGCTTCAAACTTGAACAACTTACGGTCCAATCCATGTTCAAATGCCAGTTCCATAACTTCTTTCTTCTGTGAAAATTTGCTAAGCACTGTGAGAAGATCGCCTTTTTTTAAAGCACTGGTCAGCTCTGCACCAACATTTATATCATCCGGATTTGGTTTTACAGGGACTGGCTCGAAGATAGCTGTCAATGAGCTGTTATCTTTTTTGCCCCGTCTTTGATCAAACGAGTAGGATTTTGGACCAGTCGATCTGTGTCATAACATAAGATCATTCGAAAACGTCATGCTCGAATTTCTACATCATGATGAATGAAAATATTTTAACTATTGTGACGTTTAACCTGTTATGGCCAAACGATTGAATAACAAAATATCACGTAATGATAATTAGAGAAGGCTCAAACAAATACTAAATTAATAATAACCTGATAAGTAAGGCTGGATTGAGTAAAATATTTCTCCGGGCGAGCAGCTCGGACATACAACGCTTTATAGGTAACATATCGAGGCTTGAAGAATCCTTTGAAACGATAAATAAACGTATTAAATACAATTTCTGCGCATTTTTGTGATTTTTCAAAAGAAATTTGTCGATGCTTTGCTTGGTTAGGTTTGAATAACGTGCGCTATAACGTGTGACTGTGGCGACCAGTCCACTGCTTCCACCACGTGCCGTGGAGCGGCGCGCAAGAGCAACCCGACAAGCGGCCATCTTAATTCGACGTGTAACCAATGTCAGAGAGTTACCGAGATTGCTAAGCTTTCCGCTGCACGTGTAGCATTCTATTGAACGTCAAATTGTTACCGTACTTCCTATATCTTGTGATAATAAATATAACTCATAAAAATACTATCGTTGCTTGAGCACACCTCTAAAAGGTCCGGTTGTTCCAACTCTTAGGTAAAATTACCTGCGAGTTACCGCATATAAAATGTACGAGGTATCTGGCAGATAAACTTTACCTCGGGGTGGAACAACCCGCCCTAATTGTATATGTGGTGAACCTTATTAACCACATGGCAACGAATAACTTCATGAACGAATAATAACGAATAATAGACCACGTGCGCGGCCAGCGGGCATCCTGGAATTGTCGTCTAGCTGTAGAATAGAACCCATGAATTCACGCCAAGCGTTATTTCGGTGATGACTAAAATCGATTTAGTAAAACGTAAAACTAGAAAGGAGGTGATTACGATCACTATAACCAATTTTGGGTGTTGGTGCACCGCTTACACGCATCATTGCACCCGAATTAATTGCATTGGTTATAATTAAAGTGAAATAATAGCAGCGTGTAAGCGTAGTCCTGGCATTTCATGGAGAATTCTGAAACTCAAGATAAAATAAAAACTGCAAAACTTGCCGCGGAATGGCAACTTGTCTAGATGACACGACCTCTATCTATTATTTATGATAGCACTTCCGGGACCACAACTCACGATCCGGAAGCATCGCATATGGCAAGGGAGATAATTTTTTTTTCCTTTCAATATGGGGGTAGGAACCGACTCTATAATCTGAATGTGGATATAATAGAGGAAAAGACATGGACCGGATGTTTAATTACATTGCCCTCTGGTACTCAATTACGCTTAAAATTCATTTTTTTTTATTATTCCATCAGGAATCACCATTTTTTTGTGGCTATATGGAAGCTTTTTTTTTTTACTCGTTACAAAGTAAATTCACGATAAGTTCAACGCGACATGTCCGAGATCTGGTGATAATTGCGTTTTATACTCGATAATTCTAATGATAATATGATCGGAGCCAGTTATAGAGATTATGAATAACGACGACACTCGTTCCTCCCCACATGTCGTGTATTTTGGCTCTCTCTCTACCCAAGTTGCGATTCCTCAGCAAAACCACGTCTTGGCTGGCTCCTCGTGTAGTCAGAAATTGACGCGTACACTAGCACTGAAAATTCATTTCTCGTTCAATTTCAATATGTACTTGTTAAATAATATTCCATGACAAGTTTTTTTTTAAATATATATATTGTTCTACCTACATATTGCTCGGACCGGTATACGGTGGTGGATTGGGTCGTATATACGGATTACAACGTTCTTCTGAAGCTCTGTAAAGTTTGAAAGATATTTTAAAGAAAATTAACAAAATTATTACGAATACTCAATTTATTTTGCAATAATTGCGAAAAGCCTGAAATCGATACCTGGAACTTCTTAGCAACGAATCACTCGGGCTGCATGGCTTGGCCGAAAGAGATCTCAAAGTTCCTCGCTCGGAAGTTGCATACTGGACCATTTGAACCCCATTATTGCCGACACCTTCCACAGGCGACGGTTCTCTCTTTTGGCTGGAAGCAAATCTGGACATTAAAAAATTGGCAAAAAAAAAAAAGGAAAAAAAAAAAACATTGGATTAAAGGGAAAAAAAAAACAAAGCAGTACATACCATTCACTTTATAATGACATGCTCGCAAATTAATTCTCCTTTCAGCTCAAGTAGCCGATCTGACGAGCACAGAAAAAATAAAATTGTTAAAAGAAAAACAAAACAATAACATCGAGAAACTATAAATAAAAACAAACGATATAATGAAAATTCATGCAACAGCATGGGAAAAAGGAATTGGAAGAGACATTATTGATATTAACGTATTTTCACTTGAATTCGTTAGTCGGGTAAATACAGTGACAAGTTTGTCACGTTTTAGAACCGATAAATAGCGTAAATAGCCCATCGTCAGATAACTCTTATTTGGGTTTTACCAAAGCGTTAAATTCGAGATTTATCGACAACGCGAAATTAAGATTTCTTTTTTACCTCTCCCGAATTTTATCCCGTACCATAATATTAAAGAGCTCGTGAAAGTATTGTTCCGACTCGAGATCCATCCTATAATTTTGTTTAATACTAAATACTCGCACGAAAATTCGTCGTAAATTTTGTCGGATTTCAAGAAATTTCGGGGCAATGATATTTGTAAAATGGCCTGGGGACAAATCGTTCGTTCAAATCGAGCCACTCTTACATTTTTTCGTGATGAAGACAGAGGGCAGTGCTTAGTAAACCAGCAAGTATCAGCAACAGAGCGGCTGGAAGAAAGACCGTTGTTGCGATTTCTTTCATATAACTTCTCGTCGGCATATCAGCTTTGCTAGGTCTGGCCCAACGCCACTCTGTGTGCTCTGAAATTTCCGATGAGGGTCGACTGATGACATTCATGCTGGGACCTCGTCTAGCGCTCTCCTCATGAGGACTGCGATTTTCCTCAATCTGCAAATATTTGATGTAAAAAAAAAACAAAAATAATAAAGCAAAATAGAAAGATTTTTCTTTTAAAAATGAATAGTTAAATCTTACCAAACGAAAGAAGCACCAATCCAGAAGAAATCCAGCTTCTCGAAATACTCGCTCGCGCGTTGTTTTTTTGAAATCTCGCGGACACGGAGATCGTCTCCAGAGAGGTTTTATTTCCTCCTGAAATTCGTTCAGATCGTTCGAAAATGGTACGGTACTTCCCAGCTTCATGACGACGCTGTAAATAATAATGAGGAAACTGAAAGTTGCGATAAGCAATAATTCTTGACGTTATCATCGAGGCTTATATATGGGCCCGCAAAAAGATATGCGAGACTGGTGGGAGTGGCGATTATAATTCTAAACGACCACAGAAAACTGGAAATATCCATATGAAGCGGATGAAATTTTTTTATTCGTGGGCTAAGAAACTAATAAGCTTAAATGACCACACTAATTATGGGATGATTTCTGCGATATCGTGTTCGGCATAATGGCCAAAAAATGCTGATTAGATTATTATTATTATTATTTTTCATTCTCCATGCATGAATGTGATTTTTTTTTTCATGTGAAATTCTTGTAATATCTGTTATAATTCTACATATTACGTCTGGAGACTGATCCGTGAATAAAGTAACAGCACGATAAAATATACAACAATTATAAAAGCAGTCAATTTTCTTACCCCTCTGGCTCTTCTGGATTGAGAGGCAATCTTGCTCCCAGCTCAACAGCAGAGGCCAAAAAAGTCAGATATATATCGCGTGCCTCTACCCACAGAACTTTTCTGCAATGAAAATTCGATTAAAACGATCAATTTAACAAAACTCTATTTCCAAAGGGACTCTCTCCAATTTATCACCTGAATACATCAAGCAGTCTGTCCATTCTACGAGCATCAAAGGTATCCTCAACATTGAGATTATCGATCTTGACTTGTACCTCATACTTGGTAATATTTTCCTTATCCCTGACATTTATATCGAGAACTTTGTAGCCAGTCTCGTATGTCTGTTTGTTCAAACCCACGATCTCCAGCTGAAAGTCCAGCTGGCCTTTGGGAGCTACACCATACAAAAATCCTTTCTTGTGTCTCTTGCTGTAAGTATAACGAATCCAGGATGGCAAATCAGGAGCATTAAGCAATGAAGCCTCATACGAAAAATCTGAATGTTTCGCTGTAATGAAAAAAATGTTTAAAAATTAATTTATTACTGGATAATTATAATTGAATCAATCTATTTCTCTAATTGTATTTATCAAAGATGCTCACAATCGACGCCCCAATCATACATTTCTGGTCCTATCGGGATGACGAAGACCTGGGAGACCTGAACAATCTCGGCTGTCGTCAATCCCATCAACAGAATCAGCAATAAGACGCCTCTGTACATTTTTTCTTCTTATATTTTTATAACTGTTGATATTACGGAAAAAACAAAAATGTTAGAAAGCCATAATTTATGAACTTAAAGATATCCTCCGAACGATAAGTGGAAAGAAAAACGTGATGCAAGCGAAAGATTTAGGTGGGGAAAGCAGAAAGCAATAAAGGGAAGATTGAGGTGGTGTGGTCAAGGCAATCCGAGAGACCAAGTGCGTAAGCAGACGTACGTGCAAGTTACAAATGTACAAGCGCACGCGCTACACGAGAGCTCGCGCTCTTCTGCTATCTCGCTTGTCTCGAATTTCCAGAGCCAGGTTTTCTAGCTTCCGGCATCACACACACACACACATATATATATATATATATATATACACGAATGCAGTCGTTGTCCAGGGCCGTGTCATCTCCGCTCTCACAAAAATTTCATCAAAATTAAATTTATTTACATGCAAAAATATATAAACATAAATATTATTCCATGGGGCGCTAGGAAATCTATGGGAGTTTTAAATCCCCTTAAAATGTAAATAGGAGAAGTTTTGTATATATAAGAGGGGGATCTGACCTCGTAATATATTAACCTGACTAATTAAAGAGAGGCATTTATATAAAAAGCGAGAAACTCACGAGTTCGTAATCTTTCACTCAGTTTCCGATGAATTGACCAATAAAATGAAACATTTTTGTGGGTAGAAAAGTGGGATTGTCACACAACACTGTATCTCGAGGTACCTTCGGAAAATCCTGACAAGATACGGCATTGCCTATTGACGTACGAGCCCAAAGTAGGCGTGGTTTCCTCATCCCGCGATATATATAGAGAGAGAAGAAAATAAACGATATATACATATAATAAGCAGAAAGAACGAGAGAGCGAGAGAGAGAGAGAGGAGTGAAGTGTGTTGTACACACAGCGCACGATGTTACAAGGATATTATATTTTTACCGCACACCGACGACGACGACGACGACGACGACACACTGGCCGTTCTATCGTGGCTCAACGACTCGCGTTATCCGATTATTAATCATGTCGTGTACAACGAGGTGCCAGATGAGCAAAGCGAGGTGAGGTGCGAGATTGTCGTGGCCACTTCTCGCCACGGGGGTTGAAAAGAGATTCTCTCTCTGACTCGGTACTCTCGCCGCAATTTTTAAAAAGCTCGGAACTGCCTTGATAAAAATTATTTAGTCACTTTTTTGTAAACTATATTTCGACGTTGGGCAACGCGAGTGACAGAAAACAGGAGAAAAAATAAAGAACGAGTGACCGAAGAAACGAAGAGAAAGAGAGAGAGAGAGAAAGGAGGGGGTGAGAGAGTCAGAGAGAGAAAGAGAGAGAGGGCCCGAGTAACCGGTGCGGTGGTGCCCCGTGACGGGTGATTGCGGTGTTAGTCGGGCGGTCGGGCGCTCTCTGCACCGTTTAGGCTATTCTGACGAGAACGACGTTCACCAGAGTTAGACACATCGTCTACGCGTAACTCGCTCGTTTCCCAAGGGGTCGATCAACCCGTCCTCGATCACCTGTCAAAAGTTACACACGAGGAAAGAAAGAGAGAGATAGAGAAACGTGATCGTGTGTTTATCAACGAAAGAGAAGCATCTTTTCGTTTCCTCTTTGTTATATCACGTTAATTAAAAAGTGTGAAAATGTCGGGTGGAATTCCGGTTCTTCTCATCACCGCGAATGTTGGCAGTATATTCGAAGAGGTAGGCATAAATATTGCTACTTTTTAAACATTTTTTCATCTCAATATCCTACAAAGATTTGACAATGGACGAACTGTCATTCGAGATTGTCGATTGACGAACGATTTTTCACTCATCGTCTTATTGTTATTTTTTACTCGCCGATTTTTTATTGTTTATATGTTGCACTGTATCAATCATTTGTACGAAAAAAAAAATAACTTTTTTTAGTCGTACGGATAAATAAATTTACTTATATAGTTGAAAATAACTATTATTTTTTCGTTTAATCAGTTTCGGGCAGAAGAAATAATTTTTATACACTTTTGCAGTTCAGTCAATATTAATGAATGCTCTGTTGTGTTTGAATAAAGTATTTCGTATACATAAAAAAAAAAGATTCAAAGCGATGAAATTCTGTCGAATGATTTTCTGTACTCACAATTTATCATATAGCTTATTATCGTTAATTGAAAAAAAAAAGTCCATAAAATGGGCTGAATTATTTCATCAATGTAAATTTTCAGTTAGTAAAACAATTTCATTTGTAATATCGATCATAACTACTTTTTTCTCAACAAATTGCTGAATTTGTTAAACTCAAAATATTGCTGAAAAAATTTTTACGTGATTTAATCGAGTCGCTTCTTAAAAACTTTTCAAGCTATCTAGTTGGACAGATATTATGGCTTAAACTTGAAAAACATCATATCTAAATTTCCCTTTTTATATATGGATCGATGATTGATAGAAATGAAGTGACTTAATTATCAGTATAAATCAATTTACGTTATTATTAATGACTTATTTTATATTAAAATTAGCTTTGAGTAGAAAAAACAATTTTTTCACCCTTTCAGAGCTCAATCAGTATTATTATAATAATGTGTTTGAATAAAGTGTTTCAAACATATACGTGTTATGTGTAAAAAAATTTCATGTGCTCAAAGTCTATCAAGCGGTTCTGTCTGTTTGCAAATTATCGTACCTAATTTTTTCACTTAAAAAAAACTTGATAAAATTGCTTTAATGTAAACTTTAATAAAGCAAATTTGATATGCAAAATCATTTATAACCTTTATTTTCGTAAGCCAATTGCTGTATTTGTTAAATTCAAAATATTGTAAAAAATGTCTATAGCTGATTCAATAGATGAGATTTTAACGAAAAAAATAAGATATGATGAATTTTAATTGAAAAAATATTACGGTTTGAACTTGGAAAAAAAAAGAAACAAACATCAAAATGCACCTTCTTACATGATTGCTTAAAAATAGATCTGTGCAAGATAAATTTATCGCTTCCAATGTTTATGTGCGGGATCCACAGCATCGATAAACTTGACAAAAATATCAAAACATTGAAAAATCGTTTTTTTTAAGTTCGACACTGATTCGACACCAAAGTAAGAACCATATTAAATTTTTATCGCATCATCAAGCTTTTTGTAATTATTAATTTTTTTTAAATTTCTTCCAGCCGGGTGTTATGTTGAAAATATGGACCGAAGAATTTTTATCTGTGAGTAAATCCAACTCGAGATTACGTTCATATATGTTATTCAAGAGCTCTCGTTATTCGAGGGCCTGGACCGTCGAGAAACACACAATTCTTCTTATCTCTTATTCCTTATATATTTTTTTCAGACTATATCGCGTCTAGATCCAAAATTTATAGCTCTACACTGCCAGGAGGTAGGAGGAAAGAATTATGAGCAAAGTATGAGACACGTAGAGGATTTCGTTAGGTAAGCAAATGAGAGTAAAATAAAAATAATAAAAAAATCATATCTTTCTCGTAAAGATTTCATCTCATACTGAGACGATATTTATTCTATACAATTTAATTGTTGATTCGTCGTTGAATATATTATCCTCTCGTCTCGACTCGGTTGTGAAGCTTCCTGTGAGGCTTCTGCTAACAGAGTTACTTTATAACCAAACTAATTGGATCAAAAAAAAAAATGTTGGCAATGAATCATTGTGAAATTTTCAATGAAAGAATGCGCCACTAAAATATCTCTTCATCTGTAGAGTTTGTAGAGGTTTAGCAAGAGCCGCTCTGATGTGGCTGAAAAAAAAAAAAATAATAAAAAAAAATCGGTAAATAGAATGTCTTAACGCACGAGCGATATAGGCTAGCTACAAAAATAGATAATGATCCGTTATAGTACGCTCGAGCAAGCCTCATCAAAGGGTTCCCGGACTAATTTTATAATGCACCTCGAGAAGGGCACCACCTATGAGAGCGTGCAAGCTTCTGATGAAAAATCAATGTTTTCTCATAAAAATACTAGGCGGCTCGTTTATCTTGTATTTTTCGAGAAAATGAGGGAAAAAAAAACAATAATCTTACTATCGCACAGGCTACTGATGTCCTCGGAAGAGCTCAGGCTCTTTGACAAAGTCAGGGTTTATCTCGATGAAGATTTTTCCTCCGCAGAACATTTTACGGTGGGTTTTCAATCCTATTTTACAGTTAAAGAAATATATATATATTATTTTTTCCAATTGTTATAATGACGAAAAATCATTGGAATGTGCAGGCTTTGGGCAATTTCTATTTCGTGCACGAGTCTTTGAAGGACGTACTACTGTGGGACTTTAAAGGTTCGTATGCTAAAAATTGTGAGACAACTGAAAAAAAAACAAAGAAAAAAAAAAAATCTTTTCCACAACAACGTAAAAACAAGGAAAACAATTGAAAATCATAATCATTAATGGCATTTCAGAATGTGCCTTTGTACCGGTGAATGGAAAAGAGGTACATTCCGGTAACATAGAGGCGGTATCGACCAAAGAGAAATCAAAGTTTCCACAGGATTTTTTTCCCGAGTGCAAATGGTCGAGAAAGGGCTTTTTGCGGACCCGATGGAGCATCAGTGGAACAGTCTTTGATCTCATAAATATACACTTGTTTCACGATGCAAGCAACTTTATCGCAATGGAAACAGTGAGTCGATGTTTATTTGAAATTAATCGATTTCTCCGGAACAAACAAAAAAAAACAAAAAATTACACAAATTGTACATAATAATTGTAATATTTTTGGCGAGCGCAGTTTCCATCCGTATACAGTAAGACACGTAGAAGAGCATTGGAGCACACGTTAGACAGGTTTCACAATGATCAGTATCCAAACGCCCCGTACTTCCTCTTTGGAGATTTCAATTTCCGCACTGATACAGCAGGAGTGATAAAGGTACCCGATAAGCACTTTTGACGTTATCAGACTACACACGCATGCCATTCTTGCACCCTCTGGTGTTCTCCCGTGTCCGTATATTATTCCTTCTCGTGCTTATCTCTCTCGCTCTCTCTTTTTCTCTCTCCTTCCCAAACGGTATATTACAAACGTTATAACTGTCTTGACTGTGATTCGCAGAAACTTACAGAAGATACTCACGAAAGCAGGCTGTCGAGTAAGGGTAATATTTCTAGATTACAGTTTCGAAACACCGATGAAAATCTCATACTTACGTTAGGCAAGAAGGAATTTTCCCATCATGAGCATTGTCACGTATTTGCCGAGAACAGCGGTCAATGGGTGAGTTTCCGTCTTATGAAATGTATAACGATCGCGCAATCGATACAACTAATCTTAAGATAGAGCCAAAGAGCTGCGCACTAGTCAAATCATTTTTTAATTTAATGAAGAAATGTTTTTACAGGAATTAACCTAGGAAAGGTAATGAGATGTGGTGTGCCGTATGGCAATGTACTATTAATAACTAATTGTTTTCAGAGGGTTGTTTTCAGTGATGTATTGCAATTTATACATATATCCTTTGGTTCATTCCTTTTCATAGAAATAATCCAAATCGTTGGTCAATTTTTGTTTTTTAATAGCTCGTTTTATTATTTTAAAGATACTACAATGTTGGATAATATGCATTGATCAAAAATTAGTTTTGGAACTTAGCATGACAAAGAGGATGTTTAAGCTATAGAATAAAATTAATATAACTTAGGATCAAAAATATTCAAGAGGAAAAGGATTAGTAGTCTAAGATAAAGGGTTGATATAAAGCACGATACAGCAAAAAGTTGGATTCTGGATGAATTGGAAATTTGGGGATGATGAAAAACAGAAGATAATATTGAGTTTAAACTATGGGAGGGTCAGTAAGGTCAGTAAGGAGAGATTTTGGAAAATGGAAAACGACAGGGGGATAAAAAAATTCTTTCAAAGTAGAAATGATAATAAATGGAAATTGAATTGAACGGGGGGTGGGGGTTGGGGGGGGGGGAGAATATAAGCAGCCATGAAGAAAATAGGGAAAATAGGGCCATATGGAAAACTATAAAGAATGGGAATGGAGGCAAATGTGTTGAGAAAATTAAAAGAAAAATAGGGATTAAGGCAGACCAAGAAATGCAGTATGAATGAAATAATATATACACTTTGAGCTACTGTTGAGAGTATCGGAGCAGGAAAAGAGGGCATGGAAATGGAAAAATACTGCAAAGATAAAAGAGATAAGAGGAGAAACCAGATGTAGCTAGAGTGAGGTGTCGATTCGTCGACAGGGAAAAAAGGTACTAAAGGATTCCAGGAAATGACGCGCCGGCGTTGCAGGATAGAGGAAAAAAAATTGGTGGATGGCCTGAAGGAGTGAATTGGAAACATTCCAATATTTCCTATCCATTCCTATAACCGCAACATCTCAAATGGAAAGTAAACAGTTCGTTAAGATGAGGGAAAAACCAATAGTGGCTTGTTTGTGACTGTGCGGCCTATTTTGAGAGACTGATGAAGAACAAGAACGGTGAAGGCGGAAAAGTAATTCAAATCAACGGATAAAGCGAGAAATTAACGAAAATTTGTAGATGGAAGGGGAACGTTGTAATCGAGAAATTGAAAATTAAATGTATCAACAAAATTAATTTAATTGTGTGGATTATTCTTTAAGAAGAGTTCGCCAATGCACACTTTTTGAGAAGTTGTCATAAACCATCTTTTGATGAGAAATCGCTATTGGTGTTTTTCTATGCTGTTCTATGCTGTTAACGACATTATGAATTATCGATGGTTATTCTGTATGAGCGATGGTAAAAGTAATTTGAAAAATGTATCATTTGACTAGTGCATACTGCTTATAGCTATCGTTAGGGATACAGACAATAATTCAAGAGCTATCGTTACATTTTTCTTTCTCCCAAAGATGCGCGAGTATGACCGAGAACTGGAGAACTTTGATGGCAGGTTGATTGAATTTCCAATCAAATTCGTTCCGAGTTATCCTTTCGAAGAAGACGTTGAACAGGGTATGAATTACATGCAAACGAGAGTACCGGCATGGTGTGACAGAATCCTCCTAAACCCTACCGCGAAAAATCTAGTCCAAAATGTGAGTATAGAGATAAAAATTATGTCGCAAAGCTCAAAACGCCTTGTATATAATTAATTGTTCGTTAACAATTTAAATAACTTTCAGGTATCTTCCTGTGACGCGGTGGAATATGGGATAATCGGTCCGATAACGTGCATGGGCGATCATAAGGTAACGAACGATGATTCGCCTCTGCTTTATTTAATCACTCACGAATAAGTCGTGGTCTCTCTCTCTCTCTCTCTGTCTCTTTTTTTTTTTTGATTTTTTTTTAATCGTCAATACTGGGTACAATTATACTCACACACTTCTCAAATTCGCATTCTGATGATTCGTTCTTTTGATGATTATGGTGCAGCCTGTTTTTCTGGAGTTTCGAATGAATCTCTAAACACCCAAAGGTACCTATATCTACGAACTTCTCTGTCTGTTCTTGTCTTGATTTTTCGTTTTCTCCATTGTAATATTTCCACGTTGTTTTTCTTGTATTTCTTTCATTCCATTTATTTAATTTTGAATTAATTATCTCCATTGTTACTATTTTCTCTATGGACATATATTATTATGAATCCTCGTTGGGGCTTGCTCAACGTTAATATATTTTTCTATTCCCGAAAAAAATACGACAATTCATTATTTTGGGCTTTTTGCGAGCTTTTAACTGACTTTCATTTTATTTGTTTCGTCTTTTTAAAATGGCTACAGCATAATGCACTAGTCAAATGAGTGATACATTTTTTGAATATCTTTAACAAGCTTATACGGAATAATCGTCGATAATGGTCATCGTGTACTACAGACACCATGATGTGTTCTCAGAAAACAGACAATAATAGCAATTTATCATCGAATTTTTGCAAAAAAGTATTGTCTCATTCATTTTTCTCAAAGAATGATCAACAACAATTGTTCTCATTTCCATTCACTGTAGTTCGTTTTCTTTATTCGAAAATACTTAACCAATTTCCGATGATACATTTTAGATTAAATTTATAAACAAAAGACTCAAAGAAAAAAACGATCTGTTGAAAACACAAACTAAATCGACAGTATGGATTATTTAATTTAAAAAAATTGAAGAAAAATATGCTTGTTCGGTAATTAGCATAATTCACACCAAACTTATTTACCAATAATTGGCTATTAATATTTTTCTGTTTTATGGTGAGATTATAATACCACGGTTGATAAAAAAAAACTGTAAACAATACCATTCGGAGAAAATTGAGATTTCGAGAAAAATAACAGTACACTCTCGTCTATGAGTTGGACATAACTATTTTTTTCCTCAAAATCTCAATAGTCCCAGAATGATTAATAATTTGGGTTTTATCTGTATTTCGGTAATTGTACACGTTAACACACTCTCTTGGACTCTGCCTATCAATTCAGCCCGACAGGCACTTGAGAATGATCGTAGCTCAAGTAAGGGAGTATGAAAAAAAATTATCACGCAGGCTCTTAAATTTTTTCCTCCAACTCCATCCCCCTTCCACCCCCTGTACGATATATTATTAGTCGGAAACCATTTAGCCCAACCTTTGTTCATTTTATATAGTCATAATGGTTTTTATATCTATGTATCTCAATGAACCACACGCACACGCAAACGCGCACATACACACACACATACGCCCACATTAGACCCAGTTAGCTTGAAAACCCGTTCAAGAACGGAAAAAAAGCGACAAAAAAGCACGAGTAATTATATTTACATGAGGCTCTGTCCGTTTTGTTTCTCCCCTTTTTTTCCAGCCAGTCTACTTGAGGGCTATGCTTGCCTCGGATGCAGGTATGATAAATTGCTGCAGCTTACAAGATTCGTCAAAATATTGCTTTCGAGTGCCGGATTATTACGCAGAGTTGTTACCACTGTTGCCTGATTGCCGTAGTTTCCCGAGCTCACGTTATCGCTCCGTCGAACGTTCGTCGATGCTTTTGCACGCAGCACCCATTGAGCATGATCCCTACACGCCCGATAGCATGGACAGTCCAAGTCCTAATGCAATATTGATCTCGGGATACGGCGATACTCAGGATGAATCCGTAGGTTTAGATTGTACGAGCGAGACAAGAAAAACATCGAGGATATTGAAGGGAATTGATGCGGCGGTCTCGCCAGCGTTGTTAAAATCAAAATTGGAGCTAATTGCGAGAAGGAAAAATGAGGATGGAGAAAATACGACGAGAACGGTAATGGAGAAAGAGACAGAAACAAAATCGGTCGATTGTCCTTTGCACTCTTTGCCTCATGCGGATGATAATCGTGAATGGAGAGCGAGAAAGAGACGATGCAACAGCGATGTGTCGTGGCAAAGATCACACCTGTTGACGCAATCCTGGATACAGGACAAAACTCGTCAGGGTTATCGTTCATTTGTTTATTCACATCACAGATCATCCTCGGACTCGAGTCCTGCTGATCCTGGAGAAACAGCTCATCACAGTGACATAGTAATACCAAGAATAGCCATTATAAACCCAAGTAATTTCGAGTCGAACGAGAGTTCGGTGCATATACAGGAGGATCATAGATTGATGACGAGAAGTCGAGGTGGTTCATCCTCAAGGCTGAATGAGGCTACCAGTGGCGAGGGCTCGAGCCTCGATACATCGGACGAGGCTCACAATGAATTAGATAAACGTAACGACGAACAATGCGTCTCTTCGCGCACTCAGGACAGCGGCATGGACGTTTGTGAGGATGGTTTTTCTCGGGGTGGATCTTTTGGTCTATCATCGAACGAGGCTGGCTCAACGACTCCACTCAATATTCACGAGCTTGATACTCACGAGTGGAAAAAACCACATACAGTTGACATTAAAACCATCATGGCCAAAGATCCAAATGATATATCGGCTTTTCGAGAGGAAACTAGACTCTTGGAAGGACGAAAAGAAACGAGCGATCTTGGAAATTTGCCTCATTCTCGAATTTTCACGAGCCACGAGGCTCATATGAGAGAAAACGAGATAGAAATTTCACGATCGGAGAGCAGGCAGGAAATCCTCCCAACGAAAATCAGTATGAGAGGCGACTCATCCCAGACTCATGATAGCCCAACGAATTCGAGAAAAGAGAAATTTAAGCTCAAAGCTTGCAAAGTTACGGAGAGATACAAGCGTGATATCGTTGGAAAAAATAGCACAAGATGCACAAGATGTTGCTGCGTTATTTCTTAACAAAAAAAAAAAAAAAAAACAAACAAACAAACAAACAAATACACGACACATCCGTGCACTATTTTTACACGTTTCACGCCGGCTTATCGTCCATTGTCGTACTGCTGTCCATTATTTATTGCTTTCCTCTGTGCCAAATAACTGCGCACTACGATTTGCAAATTTACCTCTTCATATATTTCAAATAATTTTATTTATTATTTATTTCAAAGTAACGAATGTCGGAGCAAAAAAAAAATATCTTTATTAGACTCTCATCACCACAGTATCTTGTCAGTGATTTTTTTCTTTTATCTCTAAGTCGTATCGTATTCCTATTATTATAGAACAAATTTTCGTTGTCTCTGCGAGAGAAATTTATCGCTGAAAATTAGATGGTATGTGCAAAGTACGTAAAGACGACTTTCGAGTCGAGCTTTATGTACATATGTGCGTACTACCATGATGCTCGTGTGATAGCAATTGTTTTCTTTTTCGCACTACCACGAACGTAACTGCCAAAGCTAGAGTTGATGTTAAGTTTCAAATTATACTGTACGCATCGTGTGTGTGTGTGTGTGTCTGTGTGCGCGTGTGCAAAGTTATTTACAATAATTGTTATTTGCATCAAGTAAACCAGAGACTGTTGGACTTTTTCATCACTTGAATCCATGGCTTCCTAAAACGTACAAATCAGAATCAAACGTTTCAGCTGAATTTCCAAATGGCCCTTTTTTTGAGCATCACAACAAATAAAAAAGGTCAAAGATTCTAGTTGTTAAAAAAAAAAAGCCACATTTTAAATGATAAATGATTAGAAATAATTTTCCAATTGTGGTTTGCGCGTCTAACTTACTACCTCGTCATTAGTTTATAATCGGTAGAGCTACGATCAATCGGGCGATGATACGAAAGATTTTATTTAGTGCATATGAGACGCTCGATTTGTTGGCTGATTTAGATATTAGACTGTACGTTCGTCTCGTGTAACTGGCATGTGCACATTAGAGCTTCGTTGAAAAAGAGCGATTAAGTAATCGAATTGTATTATTTCTTCATCCATGAATTCTCGTACACTCTAATTTTGCATTTTTTCTTAATAAGAGTGACACACCGAGCAGAAAAATCAAGTCTTGGATACAGTCACGGCTAAATCGATGGCAAAGTATCGGGCCATTATTATGATTTTTTGTTATTTTTGTTTAAAACGCCAATATATCGATGGCCTAAAGTTGAAAAGGCTTATCTAGTGTGTGGATAAGGTTATACTTCTTATATGGCTCTATGGCGTTAGACCATCGATATTTATTTATACATTTTTAACTCCGGAATCCCACATATAGGGCCGGTTGTTCCAACTCTTAGGTAAAATTACCTGCGAGTTACCGCATATAAAATGTACGAGGTATCTGGCAGATAAACTTTACCTAGAGGTGGAATAACCCGCCCATATAATCTACTATCACGAATAATCGAGCTGCTGCACTGCGAGAGCGCGCGCACTGCGAAACATTCCTCATTCGCTAACATTTTATTATTTGGTTCGTACACTTATTATTGATGTTGTTATCGCCTAATGGATGTCTTTATTTAATTTTTTTTTTTTTTCGTTTTTTAAAATTATTTGAATAGAATTTTATCTCAATGTATATTGGATATTGGATTTGGCCTGATTATTAATTTATTTGTCAAATATACATTCAACGTACGCTGAATCTCGTAATGTGTTTTAACTAGCGGTCAGAGATGACTGCCAGTCCTTAATTACTTCTATTTTATAATCCGTCATTCGATTACTTCAGCAAGTCTTTTTGTATCCGATAATTTTGGCTCATGGGTCAAAATGATCATGTAATATTTGAAAATATATAACAAAATCGTAAAGATTGAAATACTCGTGATAAGCAATTACTGATTAATGTAATTATTCATTTTCTTCATAAAGAATATTAAAATTTAAATATAAACAAATGGTCGTTAAACTTGTATAAGTAATTGAAGATTTAAAATCACGTTATTGCATTTTCGTCGTATAAATATCGACACATTATACGAATCAGTTTGCATTGAAGTACCCCCCTCGTTGAAGAGAAAATAAGTAAATAACAAGATGCATCGTAATTCTGAAGAGAGAATTCCCGGCACAGACACGGTGGACCTCAATCATCTTGTGAAAGAATCTTCAAAGTCGGGAAAGTCAGAGCCATCGAGTTTGGAGAGGAGCCAAGAAATCTGCAACAACGGTACAGCTACGATAACACGATACATCCACATAAAGCACGCGGACGCACCGGTCAAGATTTTCCGCGAGACGACAGTCTAATGCTCGTGTACGCGCGGTTTTCAGAAAATTTGATTGAAAAAAAAAAACAACTAGAGCATAGAAAAAAAAATTAAAAACAATATGTCAGTGTAACCCGTCGCAATGAACAATTGTTATCGATATTCTAAATGTTTCCGTGTTCTCCTATGATGCATTTTTCGTTTTTAAATGTTTTTGTTTATACTTGTGATCTTAAGAAACCAAGACTAAGCGAACGTCGTACTTATACGTATTAAATATGAGATACCAGATACAATTAGAATCAGGTCTTGACAAATTAATTTCTAGTGTACTTGATTTTTAGTTGACGTTACGACAAAGTCTAATTTTATATGGGCCGGACGGACGAACAACGCAATCATCTGTTCAATCGTTATAATTTGTTCAATTACCATTACTGTTATATATATACACACACACACACATACTTTCCTTTGATACAAGTCTGCATTTAACAGCCATTCCTTCAGAGTTAGATGATAAATGAATTATAAACGTTAAAAAAAATGTAGCCTTTAATGTGTTAGATTAATGGTCGTAAAAACAATCGGAGGATTGAGTTTTATCGAAAGCGCAGGATCGATTAGTTCTACGTTCCTTAAAGAAAAAAATCATCCGCTTGCGCGTAATTTCGTAAATGAGAAAAACTCTTTAAATAAGAGAGATTAATAATTGTGTCATATCGTCATCGAGTCAAGTGAATGTTGTACTTTTATAAATATGCGTGTACTTATATTTTGTAACGAAAAAGATACGTCTCGTGAGCGTTAGATCGTCGCAAACGTGCTAACAATCATCGGGTTTATGGAGCGTTCTTAAGCTCGTTATCAGAGCAGAATATTTATGATTAAAAAGAAAAGAATCGGACGAGTAATCGAAGAAAAGTATAAATTTCTTCGTTATATTCGTTAAATTATTGCGTATAGACACTAGAATGCGATATACCTGTTTTATGTATTGTTCAGAATGTAGAAATAAAATGATGGCTCTGGCTCTTGACTTAATCCCAAAAAGTACATATCAAGCGATTGAATTCCCACTAACTCAATATCTCCGGGATAATTTAATAAGACGAAAGTTATACTCTGAGGACTGCGAATGGAGCCAAGAAATTTCTGCACGTTCTATACGTTGTTACAATATCCGTACTCAGTTAAGGATTAAATGACTTGATAACATTTGTTCTTAAATATCAGTTTACTCCGGGCAAGGTAAGGGCCTTATCAACGGGCATTTCTTGGGTGGATCGGAAAAGCATCAGTTTTTGGTTTTGCTTCGCGGTTTAGAGTTGTTTCATCGTTAATATAATCCACTTATCGTTATTTCTTTGTTTCAAAATCCCAAGGTGACTATCGGAAAACTAACAAAAATCCGGTTGCTTTGATCTACAAAGCAACTATAGAGATTAACTATCATGAAAATGTTGCACAGACGTCAGGAAAAAATTGCTAAAGCGTACAACAGGTCAATCGTACTCTTTTTAACGGCCGTTTTTAAACTATTGCGAGGCTACCTTACTTGGCCTTACTCATTTTAGTTATTCCACGTGGAAACCTCATGGGAACGATCCGCTTATAAGGCCGTCTTTCGAGAACAGGACAATCGAAAAGCTCTGGGAGATCCTCGTTGTTTGGGTTTCGAATTTTTATGAGGCAAACCAAGAGAAATTTAAGCAAACATGCTTGATTATGTCAATGAGCCTAGCTATTAGCTGTTTTTCACTTACCTTTTACTTGCTGTTTAGTTATATTATTTTTAAATAAATTGACATACATGTTTTGAAATATAACTTCATTTCAAAGTGCAAATTCACTATACAACTAGCTGCTGCCTGTGACTTTGCACACGTTGAGACAGTATAAAAACATTTTACCCCCTTAGGGGTGGAATTTAGAAAAATACCTTCTTAGTGGATGCCTACATCGTAGAAGGAATATACTCCGAAAATTTCATGTTTCTACAGCCAGGTGTTGAGGCTGGCCAGGACATGTTGTTTTATATACAGAGATTTAACAGCTGACATTTTAAGCTTGTTTTAGAAATAGAAAGTATACGAGTTCGTTAACAATTGTTAAATTCACTTTTCATTTACACCGAAAAAAAAAACCCAATGACTATTTGGCCAACCTAATATTTGGTTTTTTCCTTTTACCCGTTTCATCGATCTTTAGATGAAAAAAAATCTATTCCTCATAAATTCCTTAGAAATTAAGAACAATCCAATGTGGATGATGCATCAAAGTTTTGTATTATATTGAAAAATGGTATTATTTATTTGTATGAGGTCGGATCTATTTTACCAGTATTAGAATATTCCAAAATCATGCTCTGACCATCGATTAATGTTTCACCACTCAGAAGATCCAACAGGGGAGTGTCCATTTCTTCAGCAATGAGAATTCCTGTCTCATGATGAAACAGTCGGAGCTTTTCCACATTTGCGAGATTATTGGCATTGAAGACGTTGAAAGCTTTTGAAAAAGTATCCGTTGCTTTGCCAATGGTCCATTGTACGCTTACGAAAATTGGCTTTGGCTCGGCCTTGGGACAATTAATTTTTGGCGGATGAACAAGAAAATATCGTCTATCGGTCATTGGTATAGTTTTACCACCAGTTGCTTTACCCTTCAATCGCATCAATTGTACCTGGCAAAAAATAATAATTTATTAATCAGAGTCTGGAAATCATGAAAAGATTCAGCTCATAGAAATTTGAATAAAATTCATACTTTATTAGCCATTGCAACGTTTTTTGACTTTTTCAGCACCACCTTAATTTCCTCATCCACAGCTGTTTTTGCAATAGCAAATTCGGCTTTTGGCCTTTGCCATTTCTTTAATTTACATAATTTCTCCTCTTGACTCATCTCCAGACATCCGTGATAACGATGGGACACGCAAAAGTGTCGCTTACACACTATACAAGGTATCTCAACCGGTGAGGTATCATTGCATGATTCCAATGAACAACTCAAGTTTTTCATATTGCTCACCGTGCTCGTGACATAATTGTCGTGGCATTTGGGACAATTGTGGGACCTTGCTTGAAAATGATTTTTGCAAAATATGACTAGACAGTGCGCACAGGTAAATGGCAAAAAGTCATTTTGTTTGCAATCAGCAACAGCGCAGTGAGTGCCCAGACTGGGAAATTCCATAATTAACGTGAAATTCTCGATATGGGAGAGACTAAAGTGTGAGTTAATTGTGTGACGGAGTTGGGGAATGAAGATGATTTTCGCTGAGTGTCCCAAGAGCCAAATTGTTCCACTTTTGCTCCAATTCTTTCAGAGTCATGTGAGAATCACCATTGTCACTTTCGGGATCTGGTAACTCGGTGGACGGTACTACTATTTCGTCTATGGGAAGTTTTTCCTTTCTCCAAGATTCGTCAATCAGTTCCAGCAATCTACCGTCTCCGCAAACTTGACTGTCCATTATTTGCGGAGTTCCGATCACTCAGAACTGAAAGAAATTGACCTATATAAAGTTCGCCTCAAACTTAAACTATTTCACTTTTTTCTTTCTCCGCTCGTTAGGGATGCGTTGGGGAGTGATTCGGAGTCTAATTAAAACGTAGGGAAATTAACCGATCTTTTTTAATCGAGAAATCAAAATTTCAGTGTGAAGTTAGCCGGATGAAATTTCATTTTTAATCAATTCAATGAGGTATGAGGTCTCAATCGACGCGAAATCGTTAGGGGGTGACGAATCACATAAGTAAAACGTTAGGGAGTCTTTACTTTTTCCGTGAGATCGGAAAAACCATTCCGACCGGTTAGAGGACGAGTCTACGTTAATGTGTCGTCTGAAGTTAGCCGCTGTACTTTTGGCTTTTTCAAATTTACTTTGATAGTAGCAACGAAGATTGAGGTCTATAGAAGCACAAAGCCTATAGCCTGCTTGGTTCCAAAAAAGTTGGGGTGCTAGGACAAGCTATCACCCCAACGGTTAGATGTCGCTAGCGTCGAGTTTACATGTGTGCGCTCACGTACAGAACTAAACACGTGAGCGGCTGTATAACTGCGTTGGCTCCACCTACTGAGTCGGGGTGACGATGCTATTTCACTTGCACTCGCAGCTGGGGTGATGGGTGCGCTCTCTCGCACAGGAGCAATACGGACGTAAAGTGGGGTTTTGGGTTTACATTGCTGATACCGACGAAGATAGAGCTATTCATTGCAAATACTTTTGCATTATAAATCTTCCTTGATTCAAACGTATGATACTTTATAATCGGCCTCCGATAATGGAAAACATACAAAACAACGGATAGGTGCAGGCTTCGATCTGTTATTTATATAATCTGAAATTAACAGCTAAACAATTGTCCTACTTTCTCAACTAATTTTATTCTATCCCGTCGCAATTAGATAATAGATATTTGCCGATGATTAATTATCTAATTAAAATATGTAAATGAGTATCATTTATTGCACGAGATGAAACAATTACATAATGTATCCGGCGATTGTGCAGAGTGCCGCAAGAGCTCTCTTATCGGCAACGATTATCGGTCACTTGCGGTCAAATTTGACGTCATTTCCGGTTAAATTTGACGTAACTTCCGGTTGCAGAGACGTCACTTCTGGTCGCTTTGACGTCACTTCTGGTTGCTCTGACATCACTTCTGGTTGCTCTGACGTCACTTCCGGTTGCTCTGACGTCATTTCCGGTCATTTCGACGTCACTGCCGGTTGCTTTGACGTCCCTTCCGGTTGTTCCAACGTCATTTCCAGTTGTTTAGATGTCACATCCGGTTGTTCTGACTTCACGTCCGGTTGTTCTGACGTCACTTCCGGTTGTTCTGACGTCATATCTGGTCGCTCTGACGTCACATCTGGTCGGTCTGCCGTCACTTCCGGTTGCTTTGACGTCAATTCTAGTCGCTTTGACGTCACTTCCGGTTGCAATTTCGTCACTTCCGGTTGCAATTTCGTCACTTCCGGTCACTTTGAGGTCACTTTCGGTCGCTTTGACGTCACTTCCGGTCGCGTTGACGTCACTTCTGGTCGATTTGACGTCACTTCCGGTAGTTCTAACATCACTTCCGGTTGTTCTAATATCACTTCCGGTTGTTCTGACATCACTTCCGGTTGTTCTGACGTCACTTCCAGTCGCTTTGACGTCACTTCTGGTCACTTTGACGTCACTTCCGGTCACTTTAACGGCACTTCCGGTCGCTTCGACGTTAATTCTAGTCGCTTTGGTGTTACTTCCGATCGCTCTGACGTCACATCCGGTCGCTTTGACGTCACTTCCGATCGCTCTGACGTCATATCTGGTCGCTCTGACGTCACATCTGGTCGGTCTGCCGTCACTTCCGGTTGCTTTGACGTCAATTCTAGTCGCTTTGACGTCACTTCCGGTTGCTTTAACGTCACTTCCGGTTGCAATTTCGTCACTTCCGGTCGCTTTAACGTCACTTCCGGTCGCTTTAACGTCACTTACGGTCGCTTTAACGTCACTTCCGGTTGAAATTTCGTCACTTCCGGTTGCAATTTCGTCACTTCCGGTCACTTTGACGTCACTTCTGGTTGATTTGACGTCACTTCCGGTTGTTCTGACGTCACTTCCGGTCGCTTTGTCGTCACTTCCGGTCCATCTGTCGGTAAATTTGCGAAGCTGCAAAATTTCAACGCGAAAATTTTAATTTTCCCGTCACGATGGTGGATCTATCTACCGACGAGTTAGCGAAGCAGCAAAATTTCTAGGCAAAAAATCGAATTTTTCCGCCACGACGGTGGTGCCATCAGTCGGCGAGTTCGCGAAGCAGCAAAATGTCAAGGCAAAATTGTGAATTTTCCGGCCACGACGGTGGCGCTATCTGCTGGCAAGTTCGCGAAGCTGCAACATTTCAGGGCAAAATTTTTAATTCTCCGCCCGACGGTGGCGCCATCTGTTGGCAAGTTGGCAAAGGTGCAAAGTTTCAAGGCAAAAATTTGAATTATCCCACCACGACGGTGGCATCATTTGCCGGTAAGTTCGCAAAGATGCAAAATGTCAAAGCGAAAATTTTGATTTTCTCGCCACGATGGTGGCGCCATCTGCCGGCGAGTTCGCGAAGCAGCAAAATTCCTAGGCAAAAATTTGAATTTTCCCGTCACGACGGTGGCACCATCTGCCGGCGAGTTCGCGACACTTTCGGTCGCTTCGATGTCACTTCCGGTCGCTTTGACGTCATTCCGGTTGGGTTAGATGTCCGGTTAAGCGACCGCAAGTGACGTTCAAGCCAACCGGAAGTGACGTCAAAGAGACCGGAAATGACGCCTAGGCTAACCAGAAGTGACGTCAAAGCGAACGGAAGTGACGTCTAACCTAACCGGAAGTGACGTCAAAGCGACCGGAAGTGACGTCAACCCAACCGGAAGTGACGTCAAAGCGACCGGAAGTGACGTCTAACCCAACCGGAAGTGACGTTTAACCCAACCGGAAGTGACGTCTAACCCAACCGGAAGTGATGCCGAAGCGTCCGGAAGTGACGTCTAACCCGACCGGAAGTGACGTCAATCCAACCGGAAGTGACGTCTAACCCAACCGGAAGTGACGTCTAACCAACCGGAAATGACATCCAACCCAACCGGAAGTGACTTCTAACCCAACCGGAAGTGACATCTAACCCAACCAGAAGTGACATCTAACCCAACCGGAAGTGACGTTGAAGCGACCGGAAGTGACGTCTAACCCAACCGGAAGTGACGTCTAACTCAACCGGAAGTGACGTCTAACCCAACCGGAAGTAACGTCTGACCCAACCGGAAGTGACATCCAACCCAACCGGAAGTGACGTCTAACCCAACCGGAAGTGACGTCTAACCAACCGGAAGTGACATCCAACCCAACCGGAAGTGACTTCTAACCCAACCGGAAGTGACATCTAACCCAACCGGACGTTTAACCCAACCGGAAGTGACATCCAACCCAACCGGAAGTGACGTTGAAGCGACCGGAAGTGACGTCTAACCCAACCGGAAGTGACGTCTAACCCAACCGGAAGTGGCGTCAACCCAACCGGAAGTGACGTCTAACCCAACCGGAAGTGAGGTCTAACCCAACCGGAAGTGACGTCTAACCCAACCGGAAGTGACGTCTAACCCTACCGGAAGTGACGTCTAACCCAACCGGAAGTGACGTCTAACCAACCGGAAGTGACATCTAACCCAACCGGAAGTGACGTCTAACCAACCGGAAGTGACATCTAACCCAACCGGAAGTGAGGTCTAACCCAACCGGAAGTGACATCTAACCCAACCGGAAGTGACGTCGAAGCGACCGGAAGTGACGTCTAACCCAACCGGAAGTGACGTCTAACCCAACCGGAAGTGACATCCAACCCAACCGGAAGTGACGTCTAACCCAACCGGAAGTGACATCCAACCCAACCGGAAGTGACATCTAACCCAACCGGAAGTGACATCTAACCCAACCGGAAGTGACGTTTTACCCAACCGGAAGTGACATCCAACCCAACCGAAAGTGACGTCGAAGCGACCGTAAGTGACGTCTGTGACGACAAACGCGCATCAATCTACTCCAACATGTAATTTTCAAAAAAACGTTCAAAAAAACGTGCTTTTTATTCTTAATTCTGTCGCGTTAAGCGTTTACGACTATTAAAAAAAAAAAAAATGGGCATCGATCGTTTAAAACGAAAATAGAATACGAATTATTATTATTAGTGAAAATATTAGTGCCAGCTTGTGTACGAGAGTCTTTCCGTTATTGTTTAAAAAAGTGAATTATCACGAAAAGTGCACTGTGATCACTTTCCACTTTTTGTGATGCACTGAAAAGTGCATCACGAAAAAATTACGTGTCTACCGAGCATGGAGCTTTTTATCCTCGATAAAACGAATTGAAAGGTTTGAAGTCTTAATCCGACTATACGAGAGTTCTTACAAGCATCAGCTGTCGCACTTGATTTACTGTAATCCTTTTTGTTTCTGCACTCTACTAAAACGCACATTCACGAGACACACAACCGATAACCGCACGATTTTTTTCCGTTTATGTATTTTATCACGATAGAACACGAGTTAAAGCACGAGAAAACGTACAAGCAAACGATATCGCGAGAGCACATGCACCGCACACGAAAATTTGTCCAAATTCCACCGTCGTCAGTGGACAAATGCCGCGTGCGCGAGGCGCTCTCCGCTCTCCACCCCGCCAAGCAGTATGAGTGTGAAAAGTGGGGGCTGCGCGCGGCGCATAAACGCATCATACGCGCAACACTGGCGAGTAAGGAGAGCGCGTTGGCGCAGTAAACGAGTGACGCAGGGAGTGGGGTTTACGTGTTGCCCCGACATCCTATTGCGCAGCGTGACGTCACAACGCTACGAAAAATTTAATGAAGGGGTTACGTTACCCTGAGGCGCTCGAAAAGGCATCGAAATTGGAGGATTTTTTTTACGCAACTACTTAATTTAAACAAATTTCTTTATCACCTATGTTTAGAGCATATATTGCATAACATTTCGAGAGGAAATTGTTTTCAAATATTGAAATGTGATTGAGTTATTCTCGAAGCTCGTCTTCCGGTACGTGTGCTGTTAGTTTTTCAAGGTCAAGGTTTGTCTGAAATAAAAAAGAACAAAGATTTTCTTATCGCTTGATAACGGAGCTATGGTATAGCATAATGATGAAGAAAAAATACTCATTGCCTATAATAATAATGATAATATAATGTAATATAATTATATTTATTATTATTGCTGTTGTTGTCATCTATTGTATAATTCCAAATACATTTTCCCGTATGTATGCGTTTGTCTACAAATATTAAAAAAAACGTGAAACGAAATTAAAATTTCGTAATAATTACTTTTTGTACCGATAGAGTGTCAAAATCTCGTAACAGCCGAAGCTAACTTCAAGCTTAGGTCATATTCCGGAGTTTTACCTCATGGCACCTCTTTTTCTGCCGGACCCATGATAAAATAGCCAAACTTTGAAAAGGTATATTTGACAAACGGGATGGTGAATAATTTTTTTTTATGGTCTTAAGTGATGGAAAAACACTCAATATATGAAGCATAAACTAGTATAGACTTAACGGAATACTGATTTTTCACCGAATTGCCTTAAATATGCATTGATATCGATTGGGGCAATTAACACAGCCACATTGAAAACAATCGATATTTGTCCGTTAAACAAAAAATTACGATTGTTTAATTCGTAGTCTTGTCACTGGACAGGACATGGATGCGAGTTCCCGGAGCTCGGAACTTGATCCGAAGTATCTCTTGGGTCAGCTTAATACAGCTAGAAAAGAGATCAATAATTTAAGGCAAAAAGAATTTCTATTCAGTATGAATTAATAAAAAATAAATGTTTAATTAAATAAGATGCTCACAAATTATTATTTTTAACATTTTTAGACAACAAGTGAAGAATCTTCGTTATATCTTGGAGAAAGATGTAGATGGTATAAAACATGCAATTAGATCATATGTTGATGGAAAACCTGAGACTTCACAGAGCTCATTATTAATGACAGGTGCACAGCCTGGCACTAGTGCAGAATTCGATGATACGTTGAAGCTCAAACCGATTGGTATTATAAACACAGGTTTTCCCAGTAAAAGAGCAACACCAAGGCAGCCTGGTATATGCAAAACTGCACCTGGAAAAATAAGACTATTTAATTCAATATTTACAAATCCTGAGCATGCATTAAGTGGACTACAGGATTTTTCACACATGTGGTATAAATTAAATATAACATTTACTTAATTTATTCTTATTGTATTCAATTTGATTCCTCATAGAGGAAGCTTTGTTTTCGTGAAAAAAGTTTTTTTCGAGATTTTGATGCCAGAGTACTTAAAATGCTACAAAAAGTCGAAAAATCGTATTTAGAAAAAATGTCCGTATATATGTTTGTGTGTGTGTGTATGCATCTGTGATGAGCTTGTAAAAATTGAAATGGCCATATCTCGACAACGGCTCCACAGATCTTACCGAAACTTTGCACGCAAATTGGGCTGCCAACCTCCTCGTTTTGCTGCAATTTTTGCTCAGATCGCTACCGGGTATTTTATGGTATTTTGAATCTTTCGAAAGGGCGTTTTTTTACGATCTCTAACTCGTAAATTTTCAGCTATAGAGCTCAAATTTTATATACAAATAGGCTATGGAGCAAGGTTGCTTGGTATTGGGTTTGGCAAGAATCGATTAAGGCGTTCAGGTTTTATAGAATTTTTAATTTTTTGAATTTTTGAAAAAAAACTATTTTCACTGTAATTTTTATAAAATTTCAACAATCGCACTGAAACTTGCTACGTACATTAGCTAAGGGACACGGATACTTGGTGTCGAGTTTGAAAAGAATCGATTCTACAGTTTAGATTTGATGAAATGTTGAATTTCACTAAATTTTCATTTTTTTTTTAAATGGTGTGTTTGCTCCAACTGTTGTTTGAAATACTGAGGGTACATTTTAATGGTAGCACTTCCCATGATTTTCATACTATCACAACAGAAAGCTTCGTCTATCAGAAAGCCAGAATTGAGAAAGCCATTACTCATTGAGCAAAATCTATGGGTGGGCGAAAATCGTGAGCAAGCAATGGGCAAATTTCAAATTTGCACGGTTTTCTTTGTGTATATTTTTTGTCATATTAGTTGACTAACTAATTAAACTAATCAGTTTATTGAACTAATACTATAATTTATTATTTATAATATATAATGATCACTATTTTTTCACATGATTTATTTTTTTCAATGAGCATTTATAAAAGATGAACAAATGTATAAATTACTGTGAAAAAATAAAAATTATTATCATTTGTTTCAGGATTCTCTTCCACTTTCATAGAAACGATTCTACTCATGTACGGGCAAAAGTAGCACCACCAAGACTAAATGGCATTAGAACAGGTGTATTTTCGACCCGTTCACCCCATCGACCATGTCCGATAGGCCTGAGTCTTGTGAAAATCATTAAAATTGAAAATAATATTATTTATTTCGAGGGAGTCGATATGGTGGATGAAACACCTGTATTGGATATCAAACCTTACATACCGCAATACGATAATCCATTGCATATTGAAAAAATGATCGTTAGGCCAAACGATGGTGGTTCAAACAGTAGAGAAATTCCAGATATTCACGATAGAACGAGAAACGAGAGTTTGATAGATCTGAGCACAAATCAAAGATTGAATCCAATCTTCGTCGATCTTGATAATAACGGTGGATCAGAGCATCAAGATGTCACATGGGACAATTGTCACAGTCATGGAAATGGCGAGGAAGCTTCAAGACTTCCAAATATCTCAAGAGATGAGGAAATAGCGATGAGACTTCAGGCTGAAGAATTTGAGGGTAGTCCAAATTTTGATGATTATGCATCTCGAAATTATTTCGCTACATCGGATATCAGCACTCTCGATAGCAATACAATATCTGGCAATGCTTATACATTACTAAATAATCCACTAAACGAGCCCATTCGTGATTTAACAATTGCAACGTCACAGAATCTCGAGCAGAACTTTGGATCTTTGATCCTTGAGTCTCGAACAAATTCTCATCCAGTGAGAAGTACAGAGTCACGCAATGAAGAAATAATTGATTCTATTGGCAATGAGAACGAGATTGATACAGCGGATAGTCAAATATCGCGAAATTCGAGATTGCTAGATGGTGCTGATGGCCCAAGTACTGTTTGTGGCACCGATATGGATCTCATTAATCGACGTACTTTAACCTCGAGACCCGATAATTCGCCAATACGAATGGGTGTTCGAGAAGCTCCTGACGGTGAGGAAGGTCTCGAGTCTCAACCTCTCACACCCTCGCAAACTGTCGCGAATATTCACAATATCGCGTCAGCTCCGAGCATTAATCAGCCAGAAATAAATATTGCTAATGTGAGCGTCGACAGCACCAGATCTCTTGGACATTTTCGCGGTGATATTGGCACTTTCGAGGTACGCGTACCCGATTGGATTTCACGACCTCGAACAATGTCACTCTCTGTCATATTTAACGAGCGTGCTGTCGCACAATTGAACGAAATATTAAATGAGAAAGCCGATGAACAAAAACGCGCTATCGAGAGTGTTTTACGCGAAGATCCACGCTCGGTTTATCTACGACAGAGATGGGGCAATCAATTTTATACTTTTCTCATCAATGATTTACATATCAGCTGTAGATTCGATGATATTCGTGGTATTGTCACAGTTTTTCAGGCACGTCACGCAGGTCGTACGTGCGAATGTGGCGAACCCGAATGGCAATGCCTCGGTCACTCACCTCTCTCATAAAACTAATTTCTTTAATTTAAACATTTTTTTTTAATTTTACGATTTATCGAGTATATCAGAAAAAATGAGTTTCTGAATTAGCTTCAAGCAAACTTTTCAAGCTGTCTCGGAATTTATTTCAAAAAACGTTTCTATAATCATTTAATAATATTTCATGAGATTCTCACAACTTGGAGCCCAAACGGGAATTTTCTTGGAAAAATTTGCAACTTTTGGAGATAATTTTATAATTCATCCAACATTAAATTATCATACACGTGCAAATTCGTCAAGATGATCGCATTCCATAAAATTCACATTGATAACAAAATAATTAAAAACTGGGAAAATTTTTGAATGTGCAATCAGTTCTTTGACATAGAAAGCAAAAAAAAGGCAACTCGCTTCGCACTCACTATTAAATTAAACGTACAATTTTTAATCTCTGTAGATCGTAGATAAAAGACCGCGCATCATTCGACCTAAATTATAAAAAATGTACTTTATGTTTTTACTAATATTAACTTACAAACACAAACACGAAGATCCAGTCAACCCCGCATTTATTGCAACGTAGAAGTTCCTATACGTTAAGTCCGTAGAAGAAACTATATTATTATTATTATTATTAACATATATACTCTGTAATTCAGTTGATTGAAAAAAAAAAAAAAAATTATATCGCAATTATTCGTATGGAATAAATTGCTTGTATGAATGTTTAAAATGTAAAAAAAAAAAAATGTCTTGATGTGTTACAAATGAGCGCTAACAAGGTTTATTTAATAGACCCCGATATAGATATATATATATATATATCTATAGGGGTCTAGAATAAAATATTTATACAAATTGTATATTTGATGAAAATAATCAATTTTATCAACGAGGCTCGGTACAAATTTTCAATTATTCCGGTATTCACGTGTACATCCGTATTGTAGAATCGGCTCCAGTGGAAAATACCCAAGGTTGAATTGGATGGAAAATTACATCCAAAATGCCAAAATCATTGAAAGCCTCGTGATGACACAATCTTTTTAGCGGTACTATCAATGGATTTTGGAGAAGATCGCTGAAAAAAAAAAATACTTTGTTGATCCAGATCGTATGGGGAGAAAAAAAAACTAAAATTAATACTCACTTATAAACCATTCCGTGAGAAATTATGAGACCTCGATCATCCGCGCCAGATGCAAAAAGTGGATAACGCTTGTGAAAAGCAACACCGCGAACTCCCGTCCCGTGCAATCTCAAAGTCTGATATGGTTTTGTACTAAGATCAAGATCGAACCAGAGCATTTTTCGATCGTACGTTCCAACAAGAATATTGTCGCCACCTGAAAAAAAAAATATATATTTTTTAAATAAAAATTATCGCGATTTTGTAAATTTTGATTAATTCCATTAAAAAAAAATTCTCGTGTTTAACGTACCAGGATGTATGGCCATTGTTGATATCCATTGCGAATTTGACAATAATTTTTTCACCATTTCTTGTTTAACGAGATCGTAAACACGAATATTTTTTTGCGTCTAAAAAAATATCATTAATTATTTCGATTCGTTGAAGCAAGGAAGAATTTGTTAAAGCGTTTCTTTTTTTTTCTTACCGCAACAAACAAAAAGGGTCTTATTGGATGAAAGAGAACGCACTGGATCAATCCCTTGGATCGATTGAAGGGTAGTTGAGATCGTCTTTTTGATAATTGATTTATCAAAACTGAACGATTTTGTCCATCTGGCATAACAGTCGCGAAATAATCACCTTTTCCATGCCAAGTTACTTGTTTTATCATTTTGAAATGATTCAGCACGACTCTCATGCCTTTTTCCCAATTTTCACTGTCGGCTTGTTCCCACTGAATCGCTGATTTTACTCGCTCGCTCACTGTAACGGTTAAAAAATCAGCGATTCGGCTAATTCGATTAATAAAAAATAGTAATTATTTTACCTATAATTTCACTCTGTGGAATTATTTCCAACAATTTATCGGTTTTCGTCGTTATCAAATGATCTCCAACACCAGGATTTATGAGGAAAACCTTTTTATCAGCAGCAACGGCTATCAACGAAATTGCCTCATTTGGACACCAAGCAACGCTTCTTATTATACCACCACACGGCACCGTTTTGACGCATCTTCCGGTTGCAATTTCCCATACTGGAATGGAGATTTTTTTTTTTTTTAAGATTCCATTTTTTTTTGAACCATTATTCTAATTTATGGGCAAGGATTGAAAAAAAACTTACTCTTGAGTGTCATATCATCGCCACCGGAAGCGATATATTGACCTCTTGTTTCAACGCTGATGCTTCTTATCATATCTGTGTGTCCCTTGAAAACCATCGACATTGTCGTTGGGAATGGTTGAAGATCTTTTGGGCTTGGTAATTGTGGTACCAAAATTTCAGGATCAATGGTCAATCTCATTTTCAATGCTCTTGGACAAAGATAAAGATCCAAGCAACGCTGAAATCTCTCCTTAACGTATCTCGAATAAGCTGGAACTTGGCGCAACGAGTTATATTTTTCAGGTATATAATGAAGTTTCCTCTTCCATGGTGTAGTCTTCAATTTTGTCCATTCTTTCATTTCTCTTTTATCAAAAAGATATTCCGGTGGTGGATTGTAACTCTCTGCATGACCTGGCAAATGTCTTTTGGGTGCTGGTATATGTTTGTGAATACGTCTCATTTCTTCTGGTTGATCGTCTGTTTGCCACAGCATATAGAATTGTGGCGCTTTCCCCTTTTCCTCCCGTTCTTTCTCCATTTCTGCGCTTGATTTTATCCAACCCATTTTTAGGGCATGCACGAGCTTCGACACTTTCTTTGCTTCCGGTTTTGATGGGAGAAACGAGCGTTTATGCTCGGGAAATTTACGTAATGGCGTTTTCATGACTTCCGATGTAAACCATTCAACCCATGGCTATAATAATGAGTAAATAATACAAAATAAAACAAATTTATTAATAGACAAATTATGATTTTCTATGGCAAAAAAAAATAATGTTGATTTTTTTTTTTTTTGCTATATATATATATTTTTTCAAACTTACTGCGTATTCGTGAAATTGAGCATTGGGAATCTTTTGCTTTTGAATACGTGTAATGAGTTGTATGTCAGACTCACTGAGTATTACATCCTGGCCAGTTTGAGGATCCTTGATTGTTCTCCAAAAATCAGGATCCTCCATTCTCTTGAGAAAATTATCCAATTGGTCTCCCTTTTGCGGTTTTATTATTCTCTTACCATCCCAATTGTATCCTATGTGAGGATAATCGTCGTACCACTTCATCGGAATGTTGCCAACCGTGTTACGTATATCCTCCTCATCCGAACTATCATTCTCATACTCGTCATCGTTATTTTTATTTTCTACATTTTTTGACAATTTTTTCTCATCTATTGTTGAATTGCCTAATTTCGTTGAACATTTTTGTGTTTCATTGTTTTTCGACTGAGAGCTCTGTTTTTTATTTATGTGTGCTCTATTTTTCTCATTCAATTTTCCATTATTCTTTTCAACATCAGAATCGACGATTTTTTGTTTAATCTTCAAAGATTTGGCTCTACTCTCGCGTTTGGTGGATTTTGAGGGAAATATTTGGTTTTCTTCAAAAGATGATGAGGGGACTTTAATTTTTATGTCATTTTCTGAATTAGACTTTTTCGTGTTTTCCTCATCATCCTCAGATTCTACTTCATCTTCTTCTTCTTCTTTTTCTTCTTCCTCCTCCTCCTCCTCCTCCTCCTCCTCCTCCTCCTCCTCATCATCATCATCGTCATCATCATTCGATTCTATATAATCCTCCGAGTCAGTCTCAAAATCTAACTCATTATCTTCATCATCCGAATCAAAAACTATTGGATCTTTTTCAGTATCAGAATCTTCAGGATTTCCCTCCTCAATATCTTCGTCAGAACTATCACCGGATTCGTTAAATTTGGCATTTAACAAATCATCTGCATCTGAATCTTGCTATCAAGATTTAAAAAAAGTTTGGAATTTTTTATTAAGCCTCAAAAAGAAAAAAAAATTGTTCATTTTTCTTCCCCATGATTTTTGCCTACACACAGAGCAGCTCCTACAAGAAATGATTTTCCCAATTCTGTAATTTCTCATGGAGGAATCTTTCTTAATGACAATCTTCAATCTTTGTTGAATTTACTAACTTCTCAAACGTTATTGTATTTATAAATAAAATCAAATTTAGCTCAAAGTTAACTCAAGATATTTTTATAAAATTGGAATTCTTTTATCGCTTCCCACCATATTTAATATCAAACATTTTTGTTCCCTAGTCCATTTTCCTATAAAGTTTCAGATCAGTAGCTGAATAATTACGAAAGGTAATCATTCTGCAAAAAAATGCGTACTAGCATAAAACACGACACCCATCAGCCATTTTTGCAAAAATTGCAACAAATAAACATGGTCGCATTAGGTTGGATATTTTTCCTAAATACAATTTTCCGTTTTTGTGGAACATTTAAAGTAATCTAGCATGAAAATTTGAAGAATTTTGTTTCTTTTAACCGAAATAAAACTCCATGAAAAAGCAAAATAATGTTTCGGCACTCGATTGAAGCTAGATCGTTGCATATGAATACACTACGCTGATTAACGTTAAATAAACATGCTTTACCTCAGCTGAATCGTCTCCAGAATCTTCGACGGTTTTTCCATCGTCATTCTGTGGTTTTGCAATAACTTGTTTCCTTTTACGAACGTTTTTCGCGGAACGAGACATTATTGTGTTTAATACATCGATCACATGGGAAACTTTGAAGAATTAGGTTAGGTACATTACACATGCAGCGTAGCCCCTTCCCACCTCTCTAAAGCTGGCCACGACCGGTCAAGTGGCGCATGACCGGCGAACAGGCGAACTTCGCGTCGCGTCCATGACTTCAGCTCACGAATTAGCACGTGTCTTCGACCGGAAGATGGCAATAGCGGAAGAACACAGTATTACAATTTAAATATAGTATATTATACCGCCTATATTATCAATTAATTATCGACTAATAATAACAATAGAAATGACTAATATTAAGTATGAAGAATAATATAAAAGATCGAAAAAATTGAAGGTGGACGCTTATGTTTAAGTAAATTTATTGCGATTATAATTACAGTGTATATATACGATCCTTACTTTATGTAGACTTGTTACAACGGATTTATAAATCATTTTTAAGTGTATGAATCAATTTTTGCTAATGATAGTTTGTAACCGGTTTGTGAACGTACAGAAATATCCATTTTGAGTCGAAGAGTTTCCAGCTTATCAGTCGACGATAATCGATAACGTCTCACTACGTTTACTATTATCGTCTTTAAGCACATAATTGCAAATTTTTGTCCTAAGAAATAAAAATTACATTCACAAAATTACCATATGCGATGATAAATATTTGTAAAAAATGAAAAAATAAAAAATACCTATACATCCCCTAAGACCACCACTGAATGAAACATTTGCATAATGATGTCTACCCTCGGAGTTTTCGGGAAGAAATCTTTCAGGAATAAATTTTTCCGGTTCAGTCCAATATTTAGGATTTCTGTGAGTCACAAATGGTACCATAACGACCGAGCAGCCTTCAGGCAACGTGCAAGAGTCTAGAAAACAAAAATTGTTCACTAAATAATCAAAGTTTAAATTCAAATGTCCGGATTTAAAGAATTTGAGAAAAAACTTATCGTGTTTTAAAAAAAAAATTATTTACCGAGTACAACGTCTCCCTTTAATTGTCGAACCATCAGAGGTGCTATGGGAAATAATCTCAGAGTTTCTCGGATCACAATTTCGAGATATTTTAACTTAGGTAAATGTTCTTCGTTTACATTCTCTTTGCCAATTACCATATTTATTTCTTCACGTACTTTGTCCTGAAACAAAAAAATAGTCAGAAAAAAAAAATGATATCTATGAAGATTTTAATTTTTATTAAAAATTAATACACACTTGTGCATTGGGATGCATAGCCAACATTAAAAATGCAAATGAACCGATAACTGCCGTTGTATCTTGAGCCTAAAAAATGAAATTTATAATCGTTCAATATAAGCGATTTAAATATTAAAAAATTATTTATTTGTGATAAAAATTATAAAGATTAGACATAATTTTTTTTGTTTAATAATTACCGCAGTAAAAAGCGTATAAACTTCGTCACGTAATTCAACATCGTTCATATCATTGGCTGTTGTGACATGAGAAATAAGTTGCTCGAGCAACATGACTCGAGGTCTTTCATTCTCTTTTCCACCTCCTTGCAATTCGTAATGTTCTTTCTTCTTTCGAACAATTACCTGCATCAATAAAAATCACAGTAAATTCTGCCATCACGGTACTTTTATTAATTAATTCAATTATTTATTAATAAATAATTTGCAATAAACTCGTGAAATAATTAAACAAAGTGGCAAAAGTATGGCACCTTTCTCATTTCTATTATATATTAAAATATACTTTACACTCTCGACAAAATTGTGAATCACATCGATACCCTTATTATGATCTTCACCTAACTGCGTGAGAAAAAATATTTTGTCGTAGTAGAGCCACACTTTCATCATTCTCGCGTGGAGTATCTCATAAATCCTTCAAAATAAAAATAGTAATACAAAGTAAGTCATAATATAAAAAAGACGAAAAAAAAAAAAAAAAAAAAAACTTTTTTCATTCTCATTAATAATTTTTCGTATACCTTTCGGTCCAGTAAACCAATTCTTTATAATCGTTATTCTGAGTAGTTCCTGGTGATCCCATAATCGTGTCTAAAATGATAGTGGTAATTTTCATTAGAATTGAATTTTTAAAAATAATTTATCTTAAATGATCATTTATTATTAAAAATGATTTTAAGATTGATTATAAATTTCAAGCTGATAACGAACCCAACATGATATCAATTGTGCAGTGTGCCATGTATGATGATATATCGAATTCACCAGAGTCAACTTCTTTATTGAGAAGATCAGCGCAAGTTTTCGAATGGCGATTAAAATATTCAAGATAAATCGACAATGCTTTCTTATTCAACATTGCCATTATTATTTTTCGATGAGCTTTGTGCTTTGGACCAGAACCACTCACGAGACCTTGCCCAATAAATGGCTCCATTACACGATATACCGAATCTTTGTAAGCTGCTTTTCCACTTCCAAGAATGATCTATATATGAGTGATCCAAAAATCATCGTCTTTTATTATTATTATTTTTTCGAAATTTTATCTGTTTTTTTTTTCTTAATAAAAAAATATATATCAATTTAAAAATAAAATAATATTTATAATCGTTATATTTAGATTAATTAATTGATAATTATAAATGTTTCAAAAAATATATACATATGAGATATATAAAATAACGTGCAAATTCGAAATTTGCACATTGCTTCCTCGTCATCTGGGACTTTTCACCCATACATTTCTCGAGTTTGGGTTCCTAATAGAAGAAGCTTTGTTTTGTGAATGTGCGTTTCAGAGTGATTTTAATTCAAAAACTTTGAAATTCCAAAAAATATGAAGCAGCAGATTTTCGTAGGAAGATTAAGCTCGATAGCTGAAAATTTAGGGAAGTTGAAGCTAGAAATAGATTTTTTTCTAAAAATTCAAAAAAATCATATATATATATATATGAATTTTTGAAAAAATTTATGAAAAAATATATATATGAATTTTTGAAAAAATTCAAAAAATTCATATGTATATGAATTTTTGAAAAAATTTATGAAAAAATATATATATAAATTTTTGAAAAAATTCAAAAAATTCATATATATATGAATTTTTGAAAAAATATATATATAAATTTTTGAAAAAATTAAAAAAAATTCATATATATATGAATTTTTGAAAAAAATTATGAAAAAATATATATATATAAATTATCGTGCCTCATAGTCTCGAGGCTCTGTCGTGACAATAAATAGCTTTGGTCCAAGCCATACGCGAAAGGGTGACTCGTAACGACAAATATTAGCAATTCGGCCCAATGTGTCTAAAAAAAAAAAAAAAAAGAAAATTTAAAATTAAGAAAAATGAATAATTGTAATTGTAACTTGACAAGTATTATTTGAATATTTACCTTCGATTTTGCAAGCAAATTCAAGTGCATTTCCAATTATTGGCAAAGGACGAGGTCCTGGTAGAGTCAAGGCAAATTTAATCAATCGTGCTCGTTGCCACCACCAATTTGAAATTTTTTTCCAACAGTAAAATCCAGCAATTATTATCAATATTATTGTCAAATATCCTGCAGAATTAATCGAGAAAATATTGATCCAAAAATCATGAAGTTATTAATTAATTGACTGTTTGATTAAACATTAATTATTTTCAATCAATTATTTTCATAGAAGTTAATTTCAATCAATGACTCACCGCGAAAGGGTAAAAAATTCCACAAACAATCCGACGAGCCCTCGACAAAACGATCAAATTGCCAGCCCATAATTGTTTTCATTAAAATCACGAAAATGGCACGTAAATGAAATCCAAAAGATCGTTCGAGACTTCTTATGGAGTGGACAGTCGCAAGTTAACTGTTGAACAGCACGTGGATGAGATTTTTATAAGTTGAAGAAGCAAAGTAAAGTGGTGGCGATAGAACGAGACTGTGTCACATTTTTCATGATCCATTGGCCTCGTATTATTCGAATATATCGTTTCAAATGTCTAAAAAAAAAAATATATAAATATAATGAATTTTATAGTTGGGAAAAATGGACCAGAAATTATTAATTATTTAATTTATTTATTTTTAATAAAATGAAGATTTTATTGATAAGCTTCCCTGACGCAAATCGACTCAAAATTCTCCAGCTAGACATCTGATCGATCGTTTCTCCTTTTAATTCGAATCACGCATTACATGTAAATTTACTGACGCAATAACCTTTTTTTCTGCCGAGAAATCATCGTGCATGCTTTGGCACTCAATGAGAATCTTTTTGTTTGTTAAAAAAAAAAAAATTTATCGATGGGAATTTCAATAATAGACACAAAAAATAATATTGCAAGTAAATACAATAAAAAATGAAAAAATAAATATTTTCCTCGAACTACAAATGAAAAAAAAAGAAAACAAATTTTTTTATTTGTTCTATTGTTGAATTTAATTTGTTGCCAATGAAGACATAAATTACGTGAAACGCGACACGCCAATGTTGTTTGACATTTGCATATTCCTTTCTCGTCGATTTACAACTCGTTCTTCCTCGTCTTGCGCGTCTTCGTCCACACTTAAATTTCAATTGAATTTCATTCCTCCACTATATAGATCTTTAACGATCACCATAAGGGAGATTCGAACTGTTTGATCATTTTTGCAAGTGAGAAAAAAAATTCATTCCCGAAAAAAAAAAAACAAATTAAATTTTTTTTTTAAATAGAAAAAAAAACATTTTTTCCTAATAATAAATGAAAAATTTAGCATTTTATTGTGTATTGCGATATTTTTTTTTGACTGCATAAGTATATCGAAAAATTAAAGAGCGATTTGCGTTCATGCCGGTGTGCTGGACAATCAATTATTAGCCCTCTCTCTACTGCGTTCATATTTATGTGTGTGTATGTGTGTGTGTGTTAGTGCAAGTACCAGAACCTATTTAGGTTCTGGCCAGTGTCACTCTATATTTATATAGAGTCTATATCTATATTTATATAGAGTTTAAATCTATATTTATATAGAGTACTATATCTATATTTATATAGAGTACTATATCTATATTTATATAGAGTACTATATCTATATTTATATAGAATGACACTGTGCCACCAATTTATCGAATAAAATCCTGTAGGTGTGCGTTGACTGCTCTGCTTAGGGGACCGTCGAGAGATCGTGATGATCTTCGAGCAGCCACTCATGGTACACACCGGTTACGAATCTCACAGCTAGTCTACGTTTTGCCATCTCACGAAATCGTTTATCGCTAAAATCGAGACTTAAATTTTTCCTCGATTTTTCACGTTTACAAATTTTTATTATTATTTATTTTTTTCTCATACTTAAGAAAAAAAAACGTATTTTTGTAAAAATTGCCAAACTCGTGTGACAAAGTTTAAATTCAGTGAATGGAAATTTGGTGAATTTTGTTTTTTTTTTTTTTTTGCGATCAATAAAGCTGTTTTGTTGGAAATTTATAGTGAAATTCGGGTGTTAAGGATTAAACAATTTGAAACGAACGTTGGTGTGAGTTGAGAAACTTGAGCTGTCATTTGCAAAAAAAAAAGGGGATTTTATTTTGGAATTGTTTTACAATTTTATTTTTTTCGTCTTTCATTGTGTCGTTAAAGTAATTTTTAATTGACCGAAAAACTAATTCGAAAAACCCACTTAAAAAAAAAAAAATCTATATCATAATTGGGCTTGCATTATTCATACGAAATGAAAAATGCAATTTTTAAGCTATAGAATATTTATGAAAAATTCTTCAATGTATAATATTTATAAATATTTCCCATTTTTTTTTTGCTTCTATGATAATTTCATGGTAAATCTTTTTTTTGTTTCCGAGTACCGTGTCGTTAATATTTACATATAATCGAGAGTTGTGCACGATCCAAGCTCCAAGCACTAAATTTTTTTTTTTCTACTGCCAATCGTTAAAATAATGAGACACGTACAGCATACATAATTCGTAGATTCGAAATATCTGGCATACTAATTTTTTTATACATAATCAAGAGTAAATTCACAAAGAATTTTATTCAAAGATGTAAAAAAATTAAATTTGTCAAAAGAATTTACGGTCATTTTATTTCTAGAATTTAAATTTTTATTCAATTCGACCGAACGTCAATTTATCCACGTATGTGCGTGGAGCATCAAAATAATATTTCCATTTACTAATCTCGTTCCTATAGTCCGCGTTAAAAAATGGGACAAGGTTGTGAACGATGGGAAGAAACGTTCGTCAAACAGTGATTCCCGGAAGTGGCTCGTTGCTCGTCATCCATCATCATCAAGTCCCTTCAGGCAGAATATATATATATATATATATATATATATATGTTTCTCTCCTATATGCGTTGCTACGATGATCGTTTAATATTTAAAGCCCTTTTTGACACAGAACTTCCTACCCCTCCCCTTAATTCCATAATATTTTAATTAATTTTTGTGAAATTCCCATTAAAAATGGCGATAAATCGAGCACGATAAAAAAAGTCCTTTATCTAAATTATAAAGTGTTCATTTTGCCTGTATAAAAATAAACCAAAGCGTGAAAAAATCAATCAAAAAGTCACTTTCCGTAAATCATAAAATCTGCAATTTTTTGTTTCTCAATTTACAATTTGCAAAGCTGATCATTCATTCATCAAACTAAAAAGTTTTAATGCAGAAAAAATAATAATTCTCATACAAGGGGAACACTCTCCATTTCTCGGACAGTTCCGGTTTGCGCTCATGTTATACAGCCAATAAATCAATCAGAGCATTTCATCACTCTCAAACCGCACATCCGGTCCTCCGTGGATGTTGATGACGGAGATGATTTTAATTTTATTGAATTTTATGACTGCACTCGTCCCTTCTATAATTTAACAGATTTTCATATCCTCGACGGGAACACGACAATTCTTCTCTTTATCACCGATCAAAGGTCACATTTGATAAAACATGAGGTGAATTGGTGATAAAATATATTTTTTTACGAGGACGTGGAAGAGCGAGGGGCGGAAAGTGAGGAACGACGCTTGGAAAATATTATTATGCCTTCGTGTGAGACAGCTGGACGAGTTAGGGTGGACAGGTCAACGAGTCCTCTTCCTCAGAGGCCAGTTAATCCGGTTCAAGAGCTCAAAGCATTATTTTCCGAGCCACCAGTAATCAACAGAGTTACTAACGGTGGCAACGAACAGCAGCAACATCATGACTTTCGGCTAGAGGTCGTACAATGCCTTCAGGTCGAAGAGATTGGTAAAAATCGTGACGATGAACCCGAACGTGGCAGCTGGAACAGTAAGGTAAACAATTTATTTTATTTTATTATTATTACAACGATAATTTTGGCAATTATTATTTTTATTATTATTTTTTAAGTAATTATGATCATGAGATAATAATTTTCTAATTACACCCAAATTATTATAATTGTAATTATAACCATTGTAATTTAATTAATCTATCAATTGTTAATTATTTATTACGAAAATAAGTATATTTGATTACAATTCATTTATTATGAAATATAAAATTTTAATTTCTTTACTAATTTTGTCAAAATTGTAAAATACATATTTGTCAATATATCAGGTGGAATTTATTCTGTCGGTCGTCGGATTGGCAATTGGTCTGGGAAATTTATGGCGTTTTCCATATCTGTGCTACAAGAATGGTGGAGGTGCTTTTATGGTGCCATATTTCATAGCTCTAGCGCTGGCTGGTATTCCCATGTTTCTCATGGAATTATCCTTGGGCCAAATGATGACCATTGGCGGCCTTGGAGTTTTTCAAATAGCTCCAATTTTTAAAGGTTCTTAATTAATGAATTTTTCTTTAAATCGAAGCATCGAATATTAAGAGACATTTTTTTTCACTTCTTCGACACCCAATTTTTTGTACACACTTTTTCTAGATTCTTTTGATTATAGGGATGATGATATTTTTTTAATTAGTTGTCTTTTATTTTATTTTATTTTTTTATTTTTTTAGGGATTGGATATGCTACCTGTGTCCTGTCCTGTTGGACCAATGTTTACTACATCATAATTCTAGCTTGGGCGCTATTCTACTTCTTAGTTTCCCTTCGTGCTGGTAAATAATCTATACATTTATAAATATATATGTAAAAGCTCGAATGAGAATATTAGAGAATGTTTTTTCATCTAAAATAGGAATTTTTATCACGTGAGAATATTTGCAAAAAAAATATAAAAATAATTTTTTCGAATATAAATAATTAATTACAAAAATATTTATGAGTTTAATTGCGTCTTTTTGCGATTATTGCGATCGATGAAAATCTGCACTGGTTTAAGCAATTGAGATTTTTTTTTTCTATAATTGTTTCAAGAACGATTTGAGGTCATTTTGTATTAAAATAGTCGAAAAAATTAGCATAGTTTAGGGCTCCTTTGAGGAAAATTCCATCATCAGTACGATATATGGACCACAAATAGAAACCAGTCACTATTTCGCCGACATGCTCGATAAAAATCTGCATAACATTGTTATTCCTGAACCCTGAGATACGTGATCGTGTAAAAAATACGAAATATTTGAGTAACTTTTTGTGTTTCTAACGTTTTCAATTGGGAGCATCAAGGCCATAGATATATCGTGTTTTAAGAGAATAAAATAAATTATTTGAAAAAGAACAAAAAATATATATGAGTATAAAAAAAATATAAAAATTGATGTAAAATTTAATTTGGTTATTTTTAAGATGTGCCATGGAGAACTTGTGATAATGTTTGGAACACTAATTACTGCATTACACCAACTGAGCGTTTGGCTGCTGTTTGTTGGCCGGAGGAAGGTGATACAATTTGTGCAACTTCCATTGGAAATTTGAGCCACATTCTTCTAAAAGATCCAGTCAAGGAATTTTGGGAGTGAGCAGAAAATCATTAATTATTAAATTAATTAATTAATTTAAAGTGGTCATTAATGAAACTTTGTATTAAATATAGAGAAGAATTAATCGTAATAAACGATAATCATTTTGTATTATTATTCCATGATTTTTTAGTTTTTTCATAATTTTTTAAAATACATTTTAATAAATTTATGTGTTTATTTAATAAAATAAATAATATTTAAAATATTAAAGGAGACGAACCCTCCAGATCTCTAGTGGTGTCGACGATGTCGGAGGAATAAGATGGGAGCTCGCTGGAACACTCGCGATTGTCTGGATAATGTGCTATTTTTGTATCTGGAAGGGTGTTAAATGGACTGGAAAAGTATTGAATAATTATTTAATTGAATTTAATTATTTAAAAAAAAATCTCAGCCAGTATACAAAATTATAGATGTACGATGTTTTTTTTTCAGGTTGTTTATTTCACTTCTCTGTTCCCGTATGCCTTACTGGCTATTCTTCTAGTTCGTGGACTAACTTTGCCTGGTGCAATTGAGGGTCTCAAGTATTATGCAACGCCAAATCTCTCAAAACTCGGTGATCCTGAGGTAATTATTGTTGATTTATTATTTGTCGTGCATTTTTACTAGTTAGAATTAGAGTTTGAATACAAGCAGAATACGAGTTGGAATTTTTATGAAAAACCACTTAAGGGGATTTGAATTAATTTTTAATCATGTTTTTGTTTTTTTGTTCCTTCAAGGTCTGGATAGATGCGGTAACACAGATTTTCTTCTCTTATGCTCTTGGACTCGGTGCCCTCGTCGCTCTCGGCAGTTACAACAAGTTCAACAACAACGTTTACAAGTGAGTATACGTGAACATAAATACATTGCAGGCCAAATCTACAAGCCATGACAATTTTTTTATTTTTTTAATATTTTTTCTACACTATTCAATTGAAAACGCAATCAAATTAATTGTAGAAAAAAATTATGAATTATTAAGTAGCACAAATTATATACATTTTTCTATTCGCCTTTAGAAATAAAAAAACAACGAAAATATTTATTTTTTTCGCTTCTTTTTATAGTAGCTTTACCAGCATTTGCTAGCACTATTCAATTGAGGAAGCAGTCAAAATAATGATCCAAAAAAAAAATCATCAATTATTTTCAAGCAGCGTCAATTATATAGATTTTTCTATTCACCTTTGGAAATAAATTTAACGATTGAGCATGGCATGTCCCATATATATACCATAAAACAATTTTCGTTAAAAAATCGCATACAGGATGCTTTGTTTAACGAGATATAATTCACGATGATTATTTTCTTCTTGAAATTTATGTGAACACAGAGATGCGCTGGTTGTCTGTATGGTAAACTCGGGCACAAGTATGCTCAGCGGTGTCGTTATCTTCTCGGTTGTCGGTTTTATGGCCCATGAGCAACAAAAACCCGTAGCCGATGTTGCAGCTTCCGGTAAATATGAACTCTAGAATTATCGAGAAAACAAAAATTAAATTAAATCATTTTACAATTGGCCACTCAAAATTACCTTGAACTTATCCCATTCAAACCATCCTCAGCGAATCTCATGCATTCAAAACAATAAATCGTAAATTACTCCTTCTTTTGCTTAAACAATGAATTTAAATATTTGAAACAAAACAAGGTAAAGTTACAAAATTAGAGAAAGTTTCTTCAAAAATTGAACTAAAATTTAATTTAAATCACGCAGAAGTCAGATGGGAATTTAAATGAATTATAAAAAAGTGAAACTGATTCAATCGTTTTCTTTGAAAGAAAAAAAAAATTGGAAATAAATCTGGAAAAAAATTGAAAACTTGATGACAGTCAAAGTTACTCAAATAATTATTTATGCCTTAATATCAATTGATCTTCGGCTTATGCACTTTAAGTGGTCTTTAAAGTGATTCTTAAGAGAATCAAAATAACAAAAAAAAAGTCGCATCTTACACGAGTCGACTAGGGATGATTTCTTTCGGGCCTGTTGGACAGAAATTCAAATATTTCTTCTCTCATTTATTTATTATTGAAATTTTCAACAGGACCTGGTTTGGCTTTTCTCGTTTATCCCTCGGCGGTTCTTCAACTTCCCGGAGCTTCAGTGTGGTCTTGTTTATTTTTTCTCATGCTCATCCTCATCGGTTTGGACAGTCAGGTGAGTAATATATGAAACCAAAATGGCTGACGGAATATCAGGCATTTGAAGATAGTTCGTTTCTTCTTTTCATTTTTCTGTTTTTTTCATCAGTTCTGCACCGTCGAGGGATTCATAACAGCGGCTGTTGATGAGTGGCCAAAACTCCTGAGAAAACGCAAAGAAATATTTATTGCAATCGTTTGTTTCTTGTCGTATCTTATTGGACTCTCTTGTGTAACCGAGGTGAGTTTTTAATCTCTTTTACCATGATTCATTACCTTACTCTAGTTTTAATTTAAATTAAATTTAATTTACTATCACGTTTTTTAATATTAATTGCAGCATCGTAAAAATCATGAATATTTTTATATTGTCCCTCAGGGTGGAATGTACGTTTTTCAATTATTGGACTCGTACGCCGTTAGTGGTTTTGTTCTTCTATTTTTAATGTTCTTTGAATGTATCGCCGTTTCTTGGGCTTTCGGCGTTAACCGATTTTACGATGGTATACGCGACATGATCGGTTACTATCCGTGTTTCTGGTGGAAAATTTGTTGGACTTTTACAACTCCTGCTATTTGTATAGTGAGTTAAAAAAAAAAAAAATCTGTAAATAAGATGGCACGATAATGTCTCATTTCTTCATTATTTTCTTCCTCAACGCTTGATCGTCCTTTTTGTATTATTTTTTTCAGGGTGTATTCATTTTTAATATCGTGAAATTTTCACCGGTCAAATATTTGAGCTACGAATATCCTTGGTGGAGTCACGTGCTCGGTTGGATGGCAGGACTCTCATCGATGATGTGCATACCAGTATATATGATATATATATGGTGCGTTACACCAGGAACAGCATCAGAGGTAACAAAGTTATTTTTCAAGAATTTTTTCTCCATTTACTTATTTTTTCTTTTATTTTTTTTTTTATTATTTCAGAAATATCGCAAATTAGTGAAAATCGATGACGACGTAGCAGCACTTCGAGCAAAATTGAATCCTGCCAAAGCAGCTGCGATAAATGGAGAATTTCATTTGTAATGGAGAATTTGTGCATCGTAAATTTTACGACAATTCATTCCAAATGTATGTTTCTCAATGTTTGCAGTGCAATTACGCGTGTTTTTGTTCAATAATTTTATGAACATTAATGTGGTGTTTAATAAACATTCGAGATGGATAAGTTTTAATCGTAATAGTGTATGATTTGTTTGTTTTTTAATGGTTATTGAGGGAAGAAACGCATAGAAAAATCATTTGTGACTTCATTGAAGCATTTTCATTGATTTTATTTTTGCTCGATATACGGACTTGAATAAAGTTAAATAAAATAATAAAGGATACTCGAAAAATTTCTACGAGAAGAATAAAAAAATTACGTAAATTAGCTCTTGAACAATTTTATTTAAATTTATGTAACAATCTAAAACGTACAAAACAAAAATTACATATCTCGTGATGATGAATAAACATACAATTAGACGCGATTATTGGCAAAAAAAATCGTCAATTTATGTATATATAGCCGAAAATCGATGGTTTGATGGAGAATTAAGAGATTTTATTTCGTAACTTTTTCTGTGTTTGGAATTATTCTATGCCTCTCTATTTTGCATCTCCTTAATGCGATCTATGAGCTGTTCTTTCCATTGCTCCTCGGAAATTGAATTGGCCCACTCAGGTATTGCTGTGGTTGGCAATGTGAAAGTAGCCATCATTGATTTGACTTGATTTATCTTGTCAGGATCCAGATCTATGTTTGATCTATTACACAGCGATGTCCACACTTGAACCATCTCCGATGGACCTTCCTAAAAATTATTAATTAAAAAAAAACCAAAATAGTAATTTAAAAGAATTATTATTCGAACGTGGAATTGTAGATGGTAAATTATTATTAAAATCCCTTTCTTCTGTACCTGTCCGTCAGTAGGAGTTATGCTTAAATCTTGACTTCTTTCGACTGATGCAGAAATCCACTCGTCATCCTGAAATTCATTAAATTCAATTCAAACGTACTTAAATTAAGGTGACCTGAAGATTCCCGAGTATTTTTTTCAAAGACAATTCAAAATTTCCCGAAAGAAATTCGAATTCCAATTTTTCATACCGGCCGTTGGTAACGATATAGTACGATGTTATTGATACTTTTGTTAAATAAATAGTTAATATAACGGAGATAGGGTCAACTTAGACGAAATAACGGTGTGGATTTTAAAGGAGAACTTTTGTGAAACCGCGTTTAAAATATTTCGCGCCATTTCTCACAGTCCCCTCACAGGCCCCGTCGGTAAATAATTGGGGAAGCCATCTGTGATTGATTGTATTTCGGTTCTCGCAAGTGTTTCCAATCACGCAGATGACGCATGTTTAAGCTACTTTTAAAGTCGCATTATTTACAATTTAAATCTTTCATAGAAGACAAACCTCATCGTCGTCGTCGTCGTCATCCATCATCGGATCTGCGTCTGTTGGCACTTGAGAAAGTGGCATGTAACCCGCCATTCCTGCATCCTCATCTTCACTATCGGAATCATTAATTGCTCTCGCAGCTGCTGCTAAATTTGGCACATTAAAATTTTGCTCGATTGGTTCCTGAGTCGGTTCTGGCGACATTTTTGACCAAATCTCACAGTTTAAACAATTTAAGATAGTTATTAACTTCACATTGAGATACTATTTAATGTTACTCATTACAAGGAATACGAGAAAATATTAAAAAATTGATGTCCTCAGGACGTTTTTAAACGAAATATAGTTATTAATTAATGTTTATAGACGTAATTTACGTAGGACAAGATTAATTCGCGATGTTTTCTTTTAATCTGACGTTTATCACTGAATTAAGAATACAGGAAATAGCTTGGACGAGAAAGTACTGAAGAAAACCAGCTGAGTGGAATTTTATGTTTATGCAGCCGACCCGGAGAAAATAACAGTGCGCTGTTTTACCTATCTCAATTTTTGCACTATACAGTCGAAGTTCTCTTAACTTACTATATTTTAAGCACTCCCTTTTCTTTCGGTTTCCCTTCCTTTTTCTTATGTTAACTTCCGGTATGGCCTTTCTCTCTTACTCCAAGTACCCAGCGATGATTCAAATGTAGGATGAAGTGATTGCCAATAAGTCATAAGTTGTTATAGTCTATTATTTTAGATTACAAAACGGCGAATTTTGGTTCATTTATTTTCTTTGGCCAACCGATTACAATTATTATAAAAAGGATAAATAGTAAATGCGATAATTTTTAGGATATAACATAGCTGGTTAACGATGAGATTAATGTCAATCGTTTTTTTTTTTCGTGTAATATAATTCACTCGTCTCTCGATCTTGTTATATAGTTATATCAAAGCAATTTATCCCATTACCTCTCCGTGGCAATGAGTCATAGCGATTGCACGATGGGTAGCGCGAACGGCGTGCGTTGCAGCCTGTAAAAATAATTTTCCTTTTTTTTGTTCGAAAGTTTCACAAACGCACATACGCATATATTCACGAAAATAAAAAATAATAATTTATAAAATTCAGGAAAAATGTTCATTTCAAGCTCCATTGATCCCCAAATAGCAGGCAATATATATACAATATTCTAGATATAATTGAAGATTTTTTAGATCTGTTTTACATATTTGAAATATTTCCTTAATATTTTAAAAATATCATGTGCTATATAGGAATTTATATATCTATATATTTATACGAGCTTTCAGTTTGTACAAGGTAAATACTTGGGGTGTGCGAGTAATTCGAAGTATTTCGAATAATTCGATGATTTTGACAAATAGCACTCGCTTGCATTTGACATCACGAGTGATATACTCTCGTCATCTATCAGTGGCGCACGTTCTTCACTCTTGCCCGCGTTTGGCCAACTGCTGCGTCCAAGCGACGTTTGACCACCTAGCCCCATTTTTCTCTTACGAGAATTATTTGAGAAAATTATTTTATTTGATTTTTTTAATTTTCAATCATAGTTCAGCTACGATGCCATCCATAGAAGAATTTAATCTTGAGGAAAATAATAGTTTGGCTACATGTGCATATGCGAAAAACTAACGTAATCTTGAAATAATCCGTCACCTCTGAAATGTCATTTTCATCGTGTCTCGATTCGCTGATCTCTAATAGCAACGGGTAATATAACATGTACTGCGGGCGCCAGTGTGATTCCGAAGATACCCGAACGCTCCATTCTCATAGATTATGTCCAGCGACGTCGCTGCGCGGCTGAAGCGGCCATCCGATTGGCCAACTTCGATCGGCTATAACTCGAAAACGACGCAGCCGATAAAAAAAAAATGACAAAAATTTTCGTTTTTTATCCCGCATATACCCATATCAGGAAAAGCGGGAGTTCTGAATCACCCGTAGAGCTTTTCGCTACTCAGTTAGAGAGACATGTCTCGCTTATTCGAAAGTTATTCGGAAAACTCGAATTACTCAAACAAGTCAAATTATTCGATTCGAATTCGATCCGCTATTCGCACACCCGTTGTAAATATGCAATAATGAATTATTAAAATTTTCGTCGAGCATTATTCTCGATATATATTTGAAGATTTTTTAAAGATTATTTACAAATAATATTTAAAATATTTTCTAAATATTGTGTGCTGTATCGGTATTTAGTATCTATGAGTATTTATTTTAACGTTTTATTTGGCAATAATGACAACAAAAAAAAAATTCTCACGTACCTTAAATTTTCGTCGAGCATTAAATTCGCGCAAATGTTGCGCCACTTCAATCATGGAATGTTTTGCAGTTTTTTCACCCCGTACCCAAGAGTTGAACAATAAATCGCTAGCGGTTGGTCTGTCCTTTGGCAGTTTTTGCATCAGCTTAAAAAAATACAGCAATGTAAAATTATGAATAATCATAATAATATATTAAAAATCTAAAAATTTGCCGAATAAGTTTATTGATCGTACTTGCGTTATTAGGGATTTTGCTTCGTTCGATTTATCGTTCCAGTATGGCGAAGGAAACATTTCCTCATTTTTTCGAAATGGCTCAAAACCGCAGAGCCTGCAGAATTATAATTTTAAAAAATTCCCCCTAACTTGTCGACAACATTTTTTATGAATTACCAATAAGTTTTCATAATTTCATGCCTGTGACCGAGTAATAAAAAAAGTTTCATACATTATGTATAGAACGATGCCCAGACTCCATATATCGGATGCTGAGCCAGGCTTTCCTGTTGTCATCACTTCTGGTGCTGTAAAACGGTGCAAATAAAAGTTACAGCATAACAAAAAAAAAAAAAATTTCCTCTTTAGGGATAAACGCCCCTTTAGGGCTTTTTCACGACTCCTTCATCATCATTTTCTCACCATCCATTTTTGTTTCATCTACTTTTCCATGTTTTTCTTTCAGTATAAATCTTACAAAAATATGACGAGACATTATTGAAAAAAAAATATTTTTACGAGCTCTAAACATTAATATTTTTCGATGCATAGAATTTTGACAATAAAATACAAACCACAGTAGAGAATTTTGTAAGAACTGTGCGATATCGTAGATGCCTCATTTCCGGCAAGAAGGAGCTTTGAATTTTCCTCTTCAGTCGCGTAGAGAAGTTTTTCCGGTCTCAAACTTCCATGGCAAATACCCATCGAGTGTATGTACTGTACAATTAGATTTTTTTTTTTTAACTCAGATAAATTAAAAACAAAGACCTTTCCAATTATTTTCCACACAGAAAAAATATTAAGATAACAAGACATTAAGATCTATCACAACATTTTAATCGAGGCAAAAAAATTAATTTTCGAGTGTGTTAAACTACGTGTAAAATTAATGTGTGTAAAATTAATCAATGAATTTTTTCATGAGCCTTTGAAAAATCGTTTAGACGTCTTTGAGATACTTTAATCATTTTTTCAAAATATTCACTCATTAAGTTAAAAAAATTATATTTTGACCTCCAAGGCTGTGGCAGCATCTCGTACAGCATTTGCTGCATCTCTCTCAGAGTATCCACCACACGAGGCCAATCTCTCGAGGAGTTCACCACCGGAAGCGAGATCCTCGATTACGAAAATTCGTAAATTATCGTCATAAACTTCTTTGAGAGATATCTGCGAGAAAAAAAATAATGTTATTTAAGGAAAAACTCAAGTTAGGATCCTGAGTCACGTTTTTTTTTTTTAATACTGAAATTAGAATCGCACAGATAATATTTTTTTTTTTTCAGAACACGTCAACTCATTTCGAGGCCAACAAAACACTTGCTAATTCTTAACCAGTTGGTCCGCCTCCAGAATATTATGCGAGTTAAAAGACCATCTCCAAGAGTTGAAGGTTTAATGATTCAAGTGTGATTTCATGTCCACAATTAGTCACACTATAATCTTACATAGCAGCAAGAAACATGGTCAAGTAGAAGGCTTATATATATATACTATATATAATATATATCGTTCTTCCTTTGTGGAAACAACTATGTACCGTCGAATATATATATATATATATATATATTGTAACAAGTTAATTGCTAGCCCGATTCCCTGGCAAAGGTAATCGGGAATTAACGCGGCACAAATGGCACTCGTCTTCTGACAAAACAGCCTGAAAGGCGTCAGTCTTTTCGGTAAAAGAAAGGCAAAAAACGGTTTTCTCTACGTTACACGCCGAATGCAACTTCTCTACGCGGCTAGCTTCTACGAAAAGGGGTAAGTTCAGGGGAGAAATTCCCTAAAAACAACGCGGCTGCAAAAACAAATTTAATGGGAAATACAAGTTATTTATTGCACACAATAATTTAATAAAGGCGTATGAACGAGGAACTGAAGGCTTCTCTTTGAAAAATGCTACACGTGTAGGGGGCCTCTTCGTCAGGCCTGGCTCGATGCAATTAAAATAAATAGATAATAATACTCACGTTTGTCGCATTCTCTTCACACACACACAAACTCCTTATAGCTAAGACAGAGTTGGTTGTCTCTCAGATTTGAAGCGATATAATCCTCAAAAATTCCACTGGAGCGACGAAAGAAATTCGCTGATCGCTGTCAAAAAATATCGGAAACGAGAAGCGTACCCACTCGTATCTGATTCAGCCTTCAACGGCTCACGATATCCTTCAACGAGCTGACAGGCCTTTTTCACTACCACGGCCACTTTTCGGCTCTTTTCGATTTTAATCCACGTGGTGACTCTAATACTACCAAAATCGCCACACCTCGTGAGAAAATCTCGCCTCTTTTGAGAGAAGAGTTTTTAACCCACCGTGATGAGTCACAAAATCCTTCGCGTACCGTACTCTCAATATTTTAATATTCACTCTCCTACGTTCAAGTCTGGCTATCAATTGTTTACATATTAAATTTTGTCACATTTCTAGAACAACCAGGAAGCAGCTTTAAAGAGAAAACTTCTCTCTGATTGGTCCAGAAATGTAGTAAATGTAACAATGATCGAATATCGATGTCTTGAGGTTTGGATACTGATACCCGATACTTACAAGTATCGATACTTTTGGTCATGATACTAATAGGTATCGATACTTGATTCCGATAGTACTTTCGATACTAATAGGTATCGATACTTGATTCCGATAGTACTTTCGATACTAATAGGTATCGATACTTGATTCCGATAGTACTTTCGATACTAAGTATCGATACATAGCTTTCGATAGTACTTTCGATACTAAGTATCGATACATAGCTTTCGATATCGCGTCCCTACGTCCAACCAACAAGTATCGGCTCTCGACTCATCTCTCGGGAGCACACTTTCTCCTCATTAGGAGATTCGAGGGGCAGGGCAGACAATCCCTATCCTCGTGTGACAGTTACAGTTTTCGCGGCAATCTCGCATGGATTATTTAGATTGATTGAGACGGTGCGCGAGTGACGATTCCTGTGCCGTACGTCAAAGTGTCGCTGGATGGTGCTGACCTCAGGTATAGTCGGACGACGCCGGTACTACCGCAGCGACCCTTGCGCCGTAGAAAGAGCTTGGTGAACCTTGATCTTTCTATTTCTCTCTCTCTTTCTCTTCTCCTGCGTCGGCTCCTCGCCAAGATGCTCGAAACAAAGTATAATTTCGATGGGAATTATTTCCTACTTCGTATCTTATTATTATTGGGTCCCATCGACTCGCCTCCGGATATCGTTCGCTTTTTTTGTCTTAGCAACTATTCTAACGCCTCCCTTGCCGTGCTGGTTAAACGGTGCGCGGGCGACGTTGAAGGAGGGGAAGAGTTGTCTAATTATCATGTGACGATGCAACGCCACGTTACAATATTTATATTGTAACTGTAATAGTTTACTATTAAACTCATCTTAACGACGGATTACATCACTCAAAAATACACAGTTGTGTATAAAACTGACATTTTAACTTACAATATTATTGTGACGTAGTGTCAGAAGTGCCTGCAATCTCGTTCTGGTATCCACTTTGTTCAATCTCGCCTGTAATAAAATTCATCAAAAAGGACACTCAGCACTAATTTGTACCATTGAAATAATTTTATTGAGAAAATTGTCGCAACTCTTTTATCTTTGATGTTAACTTTTCATTCATTTTTTTATTTTTTCATTGTAAATAATTTCCCATCTAATATGATTTAAAAAAGAATTGAATGCAAAATTGAATTGATTTAGATTTGAGAAAACAAGGGCTCAAAGCATAGTCAGTGATGAAACAAAGTGCAAGAATCAAGGTACCCTCCGGATGCTGCAAAATTTTTTATATCGTATTGATATCGTTATTTTACCTTTGGCATAATTTTGCACGCATACTTCTTTCTTCCCTTGTGGAGACAACTATGTATCGTTGAAGTCGAGCCTCTGATAGCAGACAATACAAAATTATGTGCTTTATATATATATATATATATATATATATATATATATATCCAAATATATATTATATATATATACATATACATATACATATATCGAACGGCATGTACAGTAGGTGCCCATCGCAAATGCATTTCCGGTGCAACGAGTGCACTACACGTTTTGCCTCACTGCAATTCATGAAACTAATTCTATTTTATCCCATTCGGCGAGCACACAACGGTGAGTGCAACCAACTGTCTCGAAATTTGACATGAGAATATTCAATCCAAACGTTAAAACCGCAATGCATGTTAAACACCGTTTGACAAAATAGATCGTAGACATGATGAGAAATTAAATTTACGACTTGAGTATAAATTCCAACAATTCTAGCTAAAAAATCGTCTCGATCCAATTGTTTCAAAATATCTCCAAGAATCTTCATAAAAATTGCCTAAAAGACGTAAAAAAATTGGCAAAATTAATTTTTATTTTCTCGACAAAATAAATCCGCATATACAAAGTCTATATATTGATGCAATTCATGGTGATAATGATCAATATAATTTTTTTTATTCACATACAATTATTAGAAACTGAATATTGCAATTAAAGTTTCCTTCTATAAAATTTCAAACTGTCATCGTATTACAGTCACGTTTAATTTATTTATTTGAAAATCGTCTCATTGCTATTTTTTCAAAATAACCTCGACGAATATTCATCAAAACTGCCTAAAAGACGTAAAAAAATTGGCAAAATTAATTTTTATTTTCTCGACCAAATAAATCCGCATATACAAAGTCTACACATTGATGCAATTCATGGTGATAATGATCAATATAATTTTTTTTATTCACATACAATTATTAGAAACTGAATATTGCAATTAAAGTTTCCTTCTATAAAATTTCAAACTGTCATCGTATTACAGTCACGTTTAATTTATTTATTTGAAAATCGTCTCATTGCTATTTTTTCAAAATAACCTCGACGAATATTCATCAAAACTGCCTAAAAGACGTAAAAAAATTGGCAAAATTAATTTTTATTTTCTCGACCAAATAAATCCGCATATACAAAGTCTACACATTGATGCAATTCATGGTGATAATGATCAATATAATTCTTTTTATTCACATACAATTATTAGAAACTGAATATTGCAATTAAAGTTTCCTTCTATAAAATTTCAAACTGTCATCGTATTACAGTCACGTTTAATTTATTTATTTGAAAATCGTCTCATTGCTATTTTTTCAAAATAACCTCGACGAATATTCATCAAAACTGCCTAAAAGACGTAAAAAAATTGGCAAAATTAATTTTTATTTTCTCGACCAAATAAATCCGCATATACAAAGTCTATATATTGATGCAATTCATATAGTGATAATGATCAATATAATTTTTTTTATTCACATACAATTATTAAAAACTAAAACTATTGCAATTAAAGTTTCCTTCTACAAAGTTTCAAATTATCATTGAGTGATAGAATTTTGTTTCGATCACGTTTAATTAATTTGGATGTAATTAAAATATTTAAATTTAGTGGATATTTTTTGTTTATTATTGAGAATTTTTCTTAAACTCACCTGCCGATTATATCCCCTAGAATGTATTGATTTTGAAATGTTCCTTTTGGAAAATTCACCAACCAATCGCTCTCCATATTATCCATCGTTATATCGTGTTGAATTTGCACGCTCGATTTTCACCTGTCAGAGATATATCGTTTATCCATGAACCAGTAAAAAAATTTAACGCTCGTATGTATTCCATTAAATATGAATATTCGTGAAATTCGTCACGAGCTCTCGAATGACGCGTTCCGATCATTATGAAAAATGCATGATCCCTGCTAATGATGTTTCGATTATATATACATAGTTATATATATGCTTATATACGTATGTATATATACATATATATATAGACAGTCAATAATTTGACTTTCTCATTAAACACACTGGAGTTTTGGACGGTACATTCTGAAAACGTGTACGTGACTTTAAAAAATTTAAACAAAAAAAGAAAATGGATATGATATCTGTTGATGGAAACGGGAACGAGGAGTGAATTGACGATTATTAATGTTGGAAATTCGTCGACATTTTCGAAGAAACGTTGTGTCGCGATTTTGCCGAATCATTTCCTTCGATTAATTCAACCGGAAGTTATTTATACATATATATATATATATATATATATATATATATATATATATATATATATATTTGCATTTAAAACGATACTCACCGAGAGGAGGGGGGGGGGGGGGGGGTTGAGCTCGTTGTACTTTTTAAGCCGAGATTTTAGTTCAGTCGGAGATTTTCTCTGGATTTTTTTTTTTTCCCTCTCGTCAGAAATTTCATTCATCGAGCTTTTTCGCTATCAAGTTTCCAGTTAAATTTACTCCGATATTTTAATTAGCGCGCAAAAGGCAATGTTACGTTAATAACGAAATATCACAATTTTATTGGTCATCGGTTTGATCATAAAATATTTTTCGTATACGTGGACATTTAAAATACGACGAGATAAAAAAATAAGGATATTATTTGAATGGTTTAATGTAAATTAATTTCGTTAATTCCGATATTAATTATGGAAATTGACATAAAAATATAATTCATAAAATTGCCACAAAAAAGATTTCATTCAACGCTGGTCGAATATAAAAAATAATAAAAAATTGAATCCCTTTTCAGAGAAATAATAAAAACTGTTTAAACATCATCTAAAACAAAATAAAGTATATTTACCGATTATTCATCCTTCGAAGTGCATCAAAAAATTTATATCGTAGGCACTTTTATTTTACTAAAAAATATGAAACGATTAATTTTTCACTTTAAATTCATGCTGATATTTGTGGAAATTGTATTATGTGCAGAAATCAAGAAAAAAAAAATATCTGCCTCCGTTCAAATAATCTGACATTGACGTTTTCTTTTCACTTATTTTTTACGTCTCGTTGATTATTCACAAATCGTTTCAGCTAACTCTACTCGCGATGTTTTGGGCCGAAAGGCCGTGCACGAACTGGCTCACGGAGAACTCGTGTCGTGCTCAAGAGTGAGGATTATCTCAATCGTAGTATAAACCGTACATAATACATATATAAGTTTATATATACATATAAGTTTATATATATATATATAAGTTTATATATATATAAATTTATATATATATATATATATATATATATATATATATATAATCACAAAGCTATATGAGATAGCTCGAAGCTATATGATTGGTTCTCGAGCAGACTCGATCGAGTTAGAATCTCTTTTCGTTCGTGAGAGGCCTCTCGGAGTGCACAAAATTTGGATTGTATCACTCAAGCACATGTGACAAAAAAAAATCCCCTTAAATCACTTTGTCATCCAGAGTGAAAAGAGAGCACGAATATTTAAATTGTATTATTGGTATTAAAAAAATACGATAATTTTTTTTTGTATCACTAAAGTTTCAAGCTTGAAATATTTTCGTCAGCGTGTTTGATACTCGACGAGCCAAAATAATATTAAAAGAATTAAGGAATAAGCCGACGTTTTTGGTGTCGAAAATTTGGCACAGACGAGTCTCGAGCACGAATTATTGCGTAGTAGGGATGAGAGACAAGAAATATGTAAGAGTGGAGAATCAAGAAGGTTGGCAGAGTCAAAATTTTTCGTCTTTTATCCACCAACTGTTGGAAATTTTGGTCTCTCAGTTTATCTTTTTGTGTCTGTGTTTATATCGTCTTGTTGCACGTTTATATGTATAATAATAATAATAATAATAATAATACGTATATGTGATTGCGTATAATCTATTAATAATCATTTTGTGTGCAATTGGATTTTTCCTTCCACGTGGGAAAAACGTTTGAAGGAAATTCATTTTTTTTCCTCACTGATATTAATTTTTCTTCAGGCTCGAATTGATCATTACTTTTTCTAATATTTTTCATATTTTCACTGTTGAGAATTTAATTCAAAAAATCGTATTATGTATTTAAAGAGATCGCTGATAATATTTTATAAGAATAAAAAACAAATCTAAATATCAGATACACAATTTTATTTTATTCGCTTTATTAGTAATTATTCAGCATTGTTTAAAATCAATTTTCTTAGTATCGTCAATATAATTATATTTTTTTTTGTTTTTTTTTTTTAATTTTCATCGAATCTAACTTTTAGTTTTTACTCTACTTTAAAAGTATCCTTAAAAATATATACGAATTGTAGTTTTTATACAATTTTTAATGCAATTTAAAATTATTTTTTTTCGTAGAGAATAATTATCGTAAGCAGTGATTTTTTTTTTATTAAAAAAATATCATTGACCTCGCGTCGCAAAAGTGCATCGTAAAGCAAAACACATGTGTGTTGCATACGCGAAATATCGGTAGATCTGAGGATGCATTGCAAGACTCGTAGCTATATAGTCAGCTATAGCATCAGTTCTCGTATTATCATCGTCACGAAATGAGATAAACAAACGTGCCTGATTTATGAAAATATTTTTTTTTTCAAAACAGCTAAAACGATTAAATTTTTGTTTCTTTTACAATGCATTATTATTATCAGTAATTAATCCATCACGATAAAAAAAATTATTTACGAAAAAGTCGTCGCTGAACTTTTTCTCAATTAAAAACTATCATTAATAAATAATTATTAATATATATACTGTCCTCTCTCCGAATATGAATGTAAAAAAATATTTATTCTGATGGCCCTGAAAGTTTTATCCGACCAGATGGCCACACCACCCTCAGATCTCTCTGCTGGGCATTTATTTGCCATTATATAAATTGCTACGAATTTTTATGAGCCAAATTTGTAACGTTTGAGTAGGGATATGTTCGTAGGTTGCAGATATATATATATACATATATATACATGCGAGAGGTACGATACACGCTCGTCCACCACGGCCTTGGTCGACATCAAGCACAGAGAATAATCTCCTCTCCTGTCGAGCACTGGTTTGTCATGAAAATTGGGGTCAATGTTATGCCGGAAACGCTCGTAAAAAAAAAAAAATTAATGGAACTACTTTCAAAGTATGAATTCAATCATGAAATTACAAAAAAAAAAGAGATCACACGTAATCGCCAATATTATAAAAATATCGGACAAAAATTTTACATTAGGAATGTAAAATTTGGACTTATCAAATAATCGAATACGCTAACATTTTTTGTTCCAGCATATTGACATGAAATTACACTTTAAGGTGATTAATTTGAAATTTTCTCCGATGAGTTTTATAATCTGTAAGATTTAAAATAAATAATATTCATTGGACTTGATATTTTGAAAAAAATATACTCTACTCGAATTCAATCCAATCCAAATCTGAGAGGGTGAAATTTGATGTAATGAAAAGTTGGTTTCCTTGGGGTGGAATGCTCCGCATGTACTTTTTTGAAATTTATTTCGTTTGGTAAGTCAATGACTATATATGTATTGACGAGAAATTGTATTTGGCAAAGTATGCAAAGGCGTTTTCCAGTTTGTACCACTCTTGGTGCTGTAAGTGAAATCTCCCAGCAAGCTGCTGACGGAGTTGACGTCAAAGATCGTCGAGATTTACTGGCAACGATCCGACAAACATTCGTTATCTCTCTCTCTCTCTCTGTCTCCCTCTCTGTCTCTCTCTCTGTCTCTCTCCTCTGTCTCTCTCTCTCTGTCTCTCTCTCTCTGTCTCTCTCCTCTGTCTCTCTCTCTCTCTGTCTCTCTCTCTCTGTCTCTCTCTCTCTGTCTCTCTCTCTGTCTCTCTATCTCTCTCTCTCTCTCTGTCTCTCTCTCTGTCTCTCTCTCTGTCTCTCTCTCTGTCTCTCTCTCTGTCTCTCTCTCTGTCTCTCTCTCTGTCTCTCTCTCTCTGTCTCTCTCTCTGTCTCTCTCTCTGTCTCTCTCCCTGCCTCTCTCTCTGTCTCTCTCTCTGTCTCTCTCTCTGTCTCTCTCTCTGTCTCTCTCTCTGTCTCTCTCTTTCTGTCTCTCTCTCTGTCTCTCTCCCTGCCTCTCTCTCTGTCTCTCTCTCTGTCTCTCTCTCTCTGTCTCTCTCTCTGTCTCTCTCTCTGTCTCTCTCTCTGTCTCTCTCTCTGTCTCTCTCTCTGTCTCTCTCTCTGTCTCTCTCTCTGTCTCTCTCTCCGTCTCTCTCTCTGTCTCTCTCTCTGTCTCTCTCTCTTGCTCTCGCTCTCGCGCGCGCGCGCGCTCTCTCTCTCTCTCTCTCTCGCTCTGCCTCAAGTTTACCTGGATAAAATATAAGCACAACGAGAAAGATCGTTACGGAGCTGCAATTTCCATCGTTTCGTACATTCGATTACGATGGAACTGGTCCATTCAGCCATTCGATCTGTATATAAAAAAAAAAATATCGTGAAAAAGAAAAAAATTCATAGGAAGAGGGAAAGGGATGAACACGAGATATATCAAAATATATGTTGAATCGTACGTACATCCCGTGTATGATGAAATATTATTTTCAGAGAATTTCCCACACCCGCTAATGAAGACATCGACGTATTTATCACAACGAATATTCTGTAATTTTATTAATATCACGTAAACAGAAAATGAGAATAGAGGCGTATTGTGAAATTTGTAGTAATTCCTCGATTAATAATTTTTCTGCAAAGAAACGGATTTTCATCGAAGAAAAAAATTCAGAGAGCTCCGATCGTGCGAGCAATAATTAAAAAAATTAAAATTTTGCTATTTTTGAAATTTTTATAACGACAGCAAAAATGATTATAATAAAATTAAATTTGAAGCTTTTAATTTTGGGTCGTTGAATAAAAAATAATTGATGAGTAGAAGTAACATGGTTTTTGTGGATCGTTAAATATACAATTAAATGCAATGCAAATGGTCAACGACAAGAGAACTGGCCAGCTGGGCGACGAGAGTGAAGCGTGAATTGCGAACAGAAACGACCGAGACTCAGATAAACGATCACGTACGAGCCCTATTCTCGATCTTCCCGGTCTGGCTGACAGTTAATCAGACGCATGAAGAAGCGATATGCTGAGGCATTCCACCTCAGTAAGACTCCCATTCTGACCCTCCAAAATTATGTCTAATTTTGAAATTAATTTTTTATATTATATTTTTATACTATTTGCTGTATATTATTATTTCAATTATATTATATGTTTATATAACGATTTTTCTTAACTTTCGAGCGACGAAATATGGGCCCAAATATCGAATTCGCGAGTTTTTACATTGTACTCAAAATCGATTAATTTGATTGAACATTTGTCGAACCCTTTTCATACAATGTGAAAAAGGCACCTGGTCCATACAAACATGGGTCTTTCGAGTTTGATGACTTTTTCCCTTATTCAAAGTGGTTCTAAAAATCCTTAAAAATTTATCAATACACTTCAAACTTTGTAGAATAAATGCCTGTACTTAATTTTGGAAACAAATTAAGCTTATTACCATTTAATTATCGTAGAATAATCAATAATTGGGGATATAAATTGAATCGATCGGACACGAAAGACCGATGTTTTTACGAAAACGATTAAAACTCGGAATTAATTAGCGATTCAAATAAAAATGTTCTGAAAAAAAAATGGCGGATTAGAGTGGAAAGAATAATGTAGAAAGATTATCAAACAAATTTCAAAAGGTGAACATTCAAGCATAGCTCGAAATTGAAGTGGAATATCTAATATACGATCTCAATAATTGGCAAAGATCCCGAAATTTTCTCGTCGTCTTGTTGTGTTTGTTGCGTAATAAAGAAAAAAACGAATATTCGTAAAATCGTAGAGAGTTCGAGAAGGGACGAAATACGTTTTACGTGGAGGTTCGAGTAAAGTTTGTGTTGACAAACGATCATGCTGTTGGGAAGACAGTGGCGACACCAACGGTGGCGTCACTGAACTATAAAGCGAGAACGGCGCATATTACGTAGCGAAAATACGACACACAATGTTTTTTGGCTCGACTGTGAGGTGGCGCCAAGATTGCATAATGCACTCTCGCTCTCTCTCTCTCTGTGCCTCTCGCGACTACGAATATCCGGCAAGCAACGCGATATTTATTGGAGACGATACAGGCATTGCGTGACGTTCGTGATAATTTATGCGAAACCAGAAATATTTGTCCTGCCTTACAAATACATATAAATGCTCATACTCTTGGAATGCAATATGAAACTTTGCGTGAGTGCACCAGTGAATGAACAGGCCCCAGTAAATGAACACTTGACGCGAGCTATATCTATATATAGTGATTTTAACACGAGAGTTTATTTACTGGTGCTAAATCTTAAGCGGTCATTCACTGGTGCACTCACCCTACGTTGACTTTTAGTGAAAAGTTGAAAAGGCAACGTTCAAAATACCCATGAATATACATTATGGATTTTCCACCAATTTTGATTATCTCTCGTGTGTGCGTTTGAGAAAAAAAAATTAATGAAAACATTGACGGTAATTGACAAACAGCGTTTTGCGCGTAGTTGTATTGAGTCATTGATGCTTCTTAATTGCCAGATTATTCAAAAATAAATCGCGAAACTGTCAGCAACGCGCATACTTCCTGCAATATGGCTTGCTTGATATACGATGATAAATCCGATCGATAAATGAGAATTGAAAGTTGTGGTCTGGTGATGGAAATTATGACCATAATTAATTTTAAGAAAATTTTTTAAGGGTCACATTCGATTTTGGACATTCAACGGTCCAAAAAATCAGGAAAATGGTGGTAATTTTTTTTAATCATTTTTAAATCGATAAAAATACCGCTCGTATCACTAAATTGCTAATTTATTACACTCAAATATACTTATTGATTTTATTGCTATTATTAAAGGACGGAAGGTGAGAAGAGAATAAAAGAAGATTTTTTTTTTTTTTTAGTATCGTCTTTCTCGTTAGTAAACCCGCACAATTCTCCTTTTCCTTTTTTTTTTTATCGCTAAATGCGATCAGTTTCACCCTAAACGTTATTAGTCGCCACACCAAAAGATCCGCAGCAATTTCTCACACACTTTTTAGCTTTCTTCGAAGTTTGGCTAATTGTCTCTCGATGTGAAAAAAGAAAAAAAAAAAATTGACAAACGAGAAGTATTTATAATCTGAGTATCCTTTCGACTCGTTCGTTTGTTTTAGTGTTATTAATCGGCAAAGTCGTGGCGTGGATTGCGAAGTACGTGACGTCGTCTCTTGAAACACGTGGCGCAACATTTTTCTCGTACTATCGATGATACGTCGCACATTCGTCTGTAAGCAGCGCACATACTAGCCGGTACGATGCTATCCTTGCAGCCTTCCAACAGAGATAAAAATAACACATACAAATAAAGGCAAATAAAATTATATACATATATATATATAAATATATATACAATTCATCAATCTACAATTTATATATATATATATATAAATTGCAGATTGACGATCGTACGTCAATATAGTAATTAAACAATTATGATAATCTTACACTTCCTGGTAAATTATGATAAATAAATGCAGACACGACACATTTTGTCCTGAAGGCGATCTGTCTGATGTAAATAAATCGTTGAAATAAATTCTTACCAGGTTTTTCATCACCACACGGTCGTCTGTAATGACAACGTCTCGTGCCCAAAGGTTTTCTGTCGAACAGACAATTCTCCGATGGTGATAAACTTGTTCGGTCGCGACAAACTACTTCGCGTTGTTTTGCACCAATTTTTGTGGTGCATGTCGCGTTGCAAGGACCCCATTTGCCTGCACAATAAATATAGAATGAGGCCTCTAAAAATTGGGTTACTGGATACAATTTTCCTCAGACAAAATTATTTTCTTTATTTCTGTTAAATTTTTTATTGACAGAATGATATTTTATGGCAGAATATTATTCTAGGATAATATTTTATGACAGAATATTATTCTAGGATAAAATTTTATGACAGAATTATACATAATATAATATAATATTACACTCTATGACAACAAATATATTATGCAGTTCAACAGATGGTACAATTTTAATTCGCAAGGATTCGTGAAAGGCTAGAATGAAAAATTTCAATAAAATTTACCAGTAACCCATTTTTCGCCTCGGCAATCCTCAATGGACGCTGGTCTGTCATTGAGATTACAATCGCTCGGTACCGAGCACGAGACTTTTCTGTTTCTTTTTCCCTCTATGCAGTGACTCCATTTTGATACGATCCATTTTGATTTTGTGTTGTACATTGAATTGTCAGGATTATCGTCGACTACGTTGTCAAATTCGAGAATTTCCGGTTCTTCGGTCGAATTAACGTCGATCATTGTCACACCATCGTTTGAGCTTATATTGTAAAACGAAGCATCTTTGTTATCGGTAAAAACGATCATCGGAATTTCCGAGGCTGGACCACAAACTGGTAAATTTGGACATGGACCAACTTCATCGGGTCTCGAGTCTTTATCACAGTCACGATCTGGTAATGCCAGATCTGAACCATCGGAATCCTTGCTCGAGGAAACGCACATTACCGATCTTTTACGAAGTGCATCCTCGCCACATGTCACAGGACACATTTGCCAGGGTCCTACCCACCATCTGTAAATTCAACGGAGATAAAAAAGAAAATTCTTATCATTATTAATCCCCTAGCATGTCACACTTAATCTTTGACACCCTAAGGCCGTCACACATGGTCTGACAGACCTAACAAATTTTAGACTAGACCAGAGTGTGACGTGCTAGGATTAAAGGAAATTGTATAACGAAGTGTAGGAAAAATGTATTTGGAACAAAGGGAGGAGTCGAGAAAATCCTAAAGGGTTCGTTTTGGAATAACACTAATAATATCGCTATAATCATATTATTGTTTTATTATTAATGAATTTGTAATTATAGTTGAAAAAATGGAAAAATGAAAATTTGTCACCGCAAAGGACAATTGGCTTGCTCACCTAGCAGGACAAGGATTTTTGTTGCACTCCCGTAATCGAAATTCTGGTTTCTCTTTTTCACAGAATTTATCCTCGACCACGCCACTCTTTATCTCGTGACAGAGAGCGTGCGATGTCTGACTTCCGCCACCGCATGTCACGGTGCAGAGTGACCAGTCTGAGAGTACCCAAAAATACTCTGGGGCTCGATCGGGTTCCTCTTTTGGTACTGTGTACTCGTAACGAAGACCAAAATTACGATAGTGGCCTCGATAGATAAGCTATTAAAATCCACAAATATTTATTAAAAATCAAACATTTAAAATTTTCATGTTTTACCAAAAAACATTTTTTACCAAAAAAAAAAACATCATAAAAAATAATTATAAACGTAAATAATTGTAATACGTTTATAATGATAATTATAAACGTATTTAGAAAAAATATCGATGAATTTCCTAACAATTATGCACAGGTGACAATTCATTTTATTTCTATATTACTCCCCACACTGCAGGAATTAATTTTTAATCGAGAAGCGCGACTCTTGGCTTGACAACAAATATCTTCGGATTATCGGCAAGATATTTTCGGTCTTCAATGAATAGACAAAAATCGCAGTCAACAATAAATTAACATAGATTAATATTGGCTCAATTAATATTGAGCCAAGTAGACTCTATGGAAATCTGTTCACTGCGATAAATTAATTTAATGTAGAATTTTTTTTTGTAATATTTGTTACTTTTTTGCTATTTGAATAATTAAATTTGGTCAGGACACACCATGTTAATCTATACCTATATATATTTTCCACCAATTCTTCAGCATAGGATGTTCGCCTACTGTCCGGCTATCTGGACGTTTACCTTAACTACTAACTGTGATATAAATTCCGCGTTAGCGCGACTCATGGCTTGGCTCGATGAATAATCATTCGCATTATTGGCGATAAATTTTCGATTTTTAATAAATAGACAAAAAGCGCATTCAACAAATTTAAATAGACTCAACTAGGCTCAATTAATGAAATTATTTTGGAGTAGATTTTTTAAATATTTTTTACATTATTATTATTATTTGAATAATTAAATTTCTTCGGAATATTTTATAAATATAAATATTAATATTATTATTATTAATATTAATATTATTTTTTGTAAATAATAAGTTCTTGAATAAAGTTAAAATATAATTAAAAGTTTTGATTATTCGAACTTACGTAAACGACAATATCCTCCTTGATTGGTCCAGGTATCCGTATTTTTTCTCTGTCGTGATCACGTTCATAAAGTGCTGGTGTACCAGCTACCTCGTACTCGCCCGCTAAGGTGATCTGCCTGTCCAATGAAATGGAAACGTCAATAGTGCTAGTGGCATCGATCATTCGATATTTATCTTTTTTATTTTCTCCAATTGTTGCAATATTGACGCAATCATCCTTGACGCACCGTTTTCCATTGAGAAAATATTTTTTTGAATTTGGCACACCGATACCGATGTAATTCTTGCTATTTCCAAGTTCCTCGATTTTTATATTTCTCGAGCCAGCTGGTATGATAATGACCTCCCGATAACCTGGACCCTCATTTTTGTCATAAATGCCACTTGTTGTCTCGCACTGTGTACCATCCCCATGACAAATGCCACAACGATCCTCTGTTGCATCCGAATCGACTGTCCAGTCGCAGCCTACTTTCTGCGAATTCCGAAAATCCTTTCCTCGTTTCGCTATGTAAATTTTTTACTCGCTATTTTCTTTTTTTTTTTTTTTTTCAATTACGAAAATCGATTAATCGTTCAAGGATCGATTTTAGGGTTAAAAAAAATATACATCTATATGCTCACTCGACATATCCCAGCGATACACATGTCACGTGTGCCAACGTTGCAGGGTGTACCATCGAGAGCTGCCTCGCCCCATGGAACTAGAACACTCTCGTCCGTGTCAGTGCAGTAAAGCTCGCAGGGCTCGGCTGAACAATTTATTTTTATTTTTTATTTTTGTTTGCATAATTTCATCAATTTTTAGTGGCCAAAAAACTCTAATATTATTTCCAGCATGGACTAAACGGTTTCAAGAAAAACCTGCCATGAAGGCAATTTAAATTCGTTGCCAGAAAAATTGTACTAAACTAAAAATGATATTTACTGCTAATTAATATTAATTCGACTTTCTAATTAATTTTTAATTTTTAATAAATAATCGTTATCCATCAGTAAAAAATGTAGTTGTATTCGAGTCTGAAGAAATTATGAGAAATTGTAATCGAGGAATAAAATTTTACGAACTACTTCCCCTTTGATTGGGCACGATTTTTTTTTTTAAAGAAATAATAATAATAATAATAATAATAATAATAATAATAATAATAATAATAATTACTTTGATCAAAGTAGGGCAACCACGTGTAATTTTTGCCCTTGTACTCCGTGCCATCGTAATTGCTGCACTGAACGCTCCTGAAACTTGGCATTCTTTCGGGACACGGTGATGTATTGCATATTTTGTATCTTCGTCTCTCGCCAATGCAAAATTTCCCACCGTGCACCGGTTCCGGATGATCACACTTTCTCTCAACTATCGACACACCAGCACCGCAAGTTCGCGAGCATTCGCTCCAACTGCCCCATTCACCCCATCCGCCATCAATTTGTATTGGACGATCGACTATCGCCACGCATTCTTGATTCTGACACCACTGGAAAACAAAATTTCATCCCTTAAAAAATAGCGTAAAAATAAATTCCACAAAATCGCATAAAAAGATAAGAGGAAGAGGATTTTTTAAATTATTTAAAAGATTTTTTTATCGATTTTAAATTAATTGTGATGACCCCTTAAAAGTAAAAGAATTTAAAAATAAATTAGTCCATTCCATATGCAATTAATAAATTTAAAAAAAATTTATCAAAGGTTAAGATTTTTTTTTTCATCGAGAATTCTTCGTAATTTTTTTTTTGCATGTATTTTGTTACTCCTTTTTTTTAAATATTTTTTTATATCAGTTATCAATTTACCATGTGCCATCCACAGTGAGTTCCAGGCGCAGCAGGATGAAGCATCGTCGTGCATGAACCATCAACGATACACCAAAGTTTCGAGCATATCTACGAGGGAGGAAAAATAATTGAAATTGTTATTAATTTTTGTTTTTCATTTCTTTTAAAAAATTTATTTAACTAAAATGTTTAAAACTTTGTCAAATGTTATATCCTAATTTCAAATGGCAAGAATTTAATGAATTTAATGAACATACTCTATTTAATAAAAATGTATAAAACTTAGACAAATATTCATATGCTAATTTTAAATGACATTGACAAAAATTTTAATGTACCTCGTGAAGTGGTGAACATACGGATGCCTCCCTAACACCAAATTGCAGTCGACATTGATGTTCAGCATTGTACATCGCACCAGGTGGAAGATCGGGATAAGCATAATCGTTATCAGCTGGCTCGTCTTCGAGGCATTCACCCTTTCCTTGGCTAAAGCCAATTTTTTAAAACCGTTTTAATTCCCAATTTTCGTTTTTGAGTTAAAATGATACCTAGGTGGTTTTTAATTACGTCGCAATTTCAAAAAGATTTTTTATACAGGCAACTATTAACAAAATACGACAAATTTTCAAAAGGATTGATTTAAACTTTTTTAATAAACAAAAACCCTTTTGTGCTCAATTTTATCTTAAAATTGTAAACAATTTTTTGTTTTATTTTATTTCAACCCAAATTTTTATTCTGACAAATTTTTTATTTTATGTATTTATATATTTTTTTGGAAGAATAACACGATATGACGATTATTTTGAATGACAAAATTGACAATATTACATATAATGGTAAAACTTGACAAAAAACAAACAATAAATTTCTTCATATTTAAAGCAAGCTCGCCATTTCGTTTCCTATCGAAGAGTGAGCTAAAAGTTTCAGCTAAAAATTCTACGACTTACTCGAGAAAATTGGTAATATCTCGTCTGGAGCATCTCGACCATGCAACCCCAACTGTGTCGACCTCAAAGGTTGGCGTCATAACGTGGAGAGTATCACCGTCACGTTTGCTGCATCCAATTTTGTCAGTGTCGTGGTACATACCAAAACTGGTTCACCAGAAGAAAATAAATGAAAATAAATTGACGAAAAAATTTCCTGGTCCATTTTCTAATTGTCCCATAATTTATTAACCCATCTTTGCCGATGGGCAAATGGGATTGGATAAATAATTTTTTTAAATGAAAATAAAAAAGTTTTACTCACTTGTGTCCCAATTCGTGGGTGATTGTGTGAGCCAGAGTAATTCCATTGTCCTCATTAACGCTGCAGCTACGATCAGGCTGGCACATACCAGCAACGTGAGCAACACCAAGAGTACTGCAGGGTGTATTCGCCCTTGAGCAAATGTCTTCCCTCGTCACGAGTATAGCAACATCATGATGATTTGGATGTAAATCATTACCAGGATTCATTTTTTGTTGCCATTTACAAAAATTGTAGAGTGTCTTGTCGGCGTTAATAGTGATATTAAGCCCTTGCTAAGGAGTTGGAGAATTGCCACATCGAACACGAATTAACGTTTGATTTTTCTAATTTCAAATTAATTTCAATTTTATTATCCACGCTAAAATTTCAATTCTCCATTTTGGGGTTGATTTGAAGATTTTTAAAATAGTTTTCAATATATTTTTGGCCACCATATTTCCGAGGACGAAATTCAAAATAAAAAATCGAATGGATCGAATGGAAATTCGAGTAGATAATTTTGTGGGCTCATATCAATTCCATCGAAGCGTCAATATGAGAGTACAAAAAAAAATCTCCCATTTCTGTCACATAAGGACAATGAAAATTTATCTTTGTATAATATCGATTATAGAATCGATTATTTATTGGGTCGATCAAAAAGTTTGTTCGTTTTTCCTACCGATGGCTCTTACAGGCAATTTTCTTAAAAAAAAAGAAAGGAAGTTTTTGATCAATCCAATATATTTTACCTCAACCTCGTCCTCCTCCATGAGAATAATTCTAACGACAACGACATTGATGAAATTTCCAATGGTTGGTTCGTGATAAAGTGATGATACCATGTTCATAATGGTCAATAGATAAGTCTCGACATCGCCGTCCTGATGAAAAGCCATCATGGTCGTGTCAGCGACAACAAGAGCTTCGACATGTCTTGGACGACTTATCGAGCGCTTGGAACGTTGCCACGAATTTTGCTGCCTTGTCTGGTGTTTTCTACGACCGCGACCTTGAACCTGAACAAGACCCGGTTGCGTTTGCCATTCGAGACGCGTCTCGGTCAATCTTCGTGGCTCTGCGTAATAATTGTACACGTGACAATTTTTTTCCTCCCACGCAATATAGAGAAAATTCTATAGTAAATTTAAACTGGCGAGTGGCGAAAATAAATTTAAATACTAATTTTTTGCAATCTATGGAATAACAGGTAGAAATTTATCATTAGTGCAATTATTTTTCTCAAATATGTGAGGAAGAATAAACTAGAGGTTAATAATATTAACAAAACGAAAATTTTAATCTTCAAAAAGGGGGCCGAATGAAGAAAAAGGAAAAACGTAAATATAACCAGCAGGAATTAGAAAAGGTTAAGGAATACAAATATCTGGGCGTATGGTTTTCTATGGGTAACACATTTGAAAAACCCATCAAGATTCTAACCGGTAAAATTAGGAAAGCCGCAGCGTGGGATATTTTTAAAAGAGCGAAGATCAACTGCCAGAAAAGAAGGTTGCACTTGATGGAAACAATAGTGAAAAGTGGGATGCTGTATGGGGCAGAAATATGGGGGTGGAAGGAAAGAGTTTCGCTAGAAAGATTTCAAGGACGATATGTGAAAATGGCGATGGAAATTATTAGAAAGACGCCAAGTTTTATCTGGAGGATGGAAGTAGGATGTCGTTGAATAGGGATAGAAATATGGAAGAGGGCAGCAAAATACCTGAGCGAAGTAATGAAAATGGGGATGACAGATGGCCGAAGAAGTGTCTTAAGGAAGAGGTAAGGGGAATCATAAATGGAAATCCGACGAAATGGGGCAAGAAATTGGAAAAGGCAATGGAGGAACTAGGGGAAGGCGCAATGTCGAACATGATAAGAAATGGGAATCGAAAGGAGATGGAAAGAAAAATGGGAAGGGGAATACAGATTAAAACTGAGCAGGAAATTCAACAAGATTTTAATAGAATTGACAGGTCGACATATCGTAAGGAATATCAAAGTCGAAAAATGAGTGATTGAAAGGGAAGGCTACTGTGAAGAGATAGGACGATAAGAGGGGAGTGCAAGGAAGTTTGGGCAAGGATGGGGTGAGGAAATGTGAGGAAAGATGAGAATAAGGGATTCATTGGTAACAATTGCCAATTTTGTAATGCGGGAATAGAAAATTTGAAGCATATCTGCGAATGTGAAAAAGTGAAAATGGAAGTGGTGAAGGAATTGGAAAAATGGATAGGGAACAAAAGGGGAGAAGAAGTAGAACAAAAAATAAACGAAGCGCTGAAGGGCAACTGGTAGTAGAGTTGTGCGAGTATGTAGGGCAGTTTGAGTGACTGGTGAAGCATACGGGTTGACACAGACCAATCTTAGGAATGGGTGAAAGCTGGGTAAATTCCGAGCAGGAAAATAACGGGCATCCAAGAGGAATTTCAGTTTAAGCATTAAGATTAATGTTAAAAGGGGTCAAATGTAAATAGTACTCTGTAGTACTGTGTAAACACCCTGACGTGTATACCTGAAAATAAAGAGTCCCTATCTATCTATCGTTAATCATCGCGAAGTTCGAGGATAATTTGTATTCTGGCTGTTTTGATTTTAATTGGTAACATCGAACGTTACTGTAAATTTATTCTCCCTAATGAATTTAGTGACCTTCTCCCTCCATGATTGATTTCATCGTCGCTAAAATGTTTAAGGAGACTTACCAACATTTAAAAATCCGCTTATATGGCATAATATTACGAGAGGCTGCTCTGGATAATTTATAAAAGATGAGTTCGAGCCAGTGACTTGGTACAGAGTCGAAGTTCACTTAGGGTTTAACCACGAATTATTTAATTCAGTTCAAGCTTTTCAATATCGATCAGGAATAAGAAGCATTCAAAAATGGCGTAAACAAAATAGAGGATAAAAAATGGGATTGTCCAAGTATCATGGAATCGGTAGAAGCTTTAGATTTATGCAGATTGCATCACGATTTTTGCCGAGCCTACAATTAATATTTCATTTACCAAGGGCTGATGAACAGGGCCGGTCAGTTCATCGGACCTATTTTTAATCGAACAATATTCATTGTGCTTAATAACAGAGGTGAGAGGGAAGGGTCGTCCCGAAGAGATGAGATTCTCAATGCTGTATAACGAGAGGTATCCGCAGGTCTAACGGTATAAAATTTCTCTTCACCGACATGCGAACCACACCCCATCGTCTCAAATTTCCGATCATTTTATTCATCGCGCCTTCTTAAGAGCGCTATCTGACACCCGTATTATTTTCACGGTGTGTGTGTGTGTGTGTGTGTGTGTGCGCGCGTGAGGGAAAGAGAGAGAAGGAGAGCATTGGTATTGGAAGCAATTAAGAATTATCTCGGTGCTATTTCAAAGAGCAATTATAGAGCTCGAGGGAAAAACAGTCTTTGAAGTTTCATTATTACTCAAAAACGAAGTCTCATCCCCCACGTATGTTAAAACCAATTATTACAAAAAATGCTCACAAAACGAGTGATAATTTTTTTTTTTATATAGAAGATTTTTTTTAAATCTAAAATATCATCTTTCTAAACACCAAAATGTCATTTCGTCTCTGAGTTTTTCTATTATCATGAAAAAATGAAAATACTTGTGAAAAAACTGTCATTACGATTTTTAGGATGTATTATCTGATCCATAGAATATCAAATGTTTATCGATACGAATAATGGATTTTAAGCAAAAACAATTCAACTCGAAACTCAATTTTAACTTGAGCTAGTGAAGCTGTGAACGCGCATTATATTTTAAAAAATACTTTGAGGATTTTTTTTTTATTGCAATTTTTAACAAATTTTTATTTCGATATGATAAATAGTCAGTAAAGAATTGATAAAATGAACAATGACCGAGTTTACTCACCACGTGTGCCGCAGTTTCTCTCGTGTTTTCTCTTTTTTTTACGCCGGCGTTTCCGACCGGCGCCAATCTCAGAAGCGGAGGAACTCGCTGAGCGCCTAAAGACGAGATGAGGCCTACCACCAGACACCAGACTCGTCGTCTTTCCCGCGTAAGCGTAACGCATCCCGGCGCCAGACGTCGCAGCCTCCGTTGCCGCCTCCTTTTCTTCTTTCGTATTTCTACTCTCAGCACGTTTCCCTCTCGTTCTCGGCACACTCGACATCAACGATATAATCTCGTGCTCTTTTAATCCCGTTGTCTCGGACTCTTCGACTGGTTCCAGCCAGATCTCACCGTGATCACCACGCAGTACTCCTGCCTTGAAACAGAAAACCGCGAGTCTCGTGATACGAACGTGCAAAATTCGCTCAGAAATTGTTGCACTCTTTGTGGCAATATATATTGGCTCAGAAGTTGTTGCGCTGTTTGTGGCATGGAAAAATTGAAAAATTGAAATATACAAACGACAATAAAGAATAATTTTTACAAGACTACAAAAGTCAGGTATATAAATTAAAATTGAAAGTACGATCAAACGTAGAGTCGAAGCAAGGCCAACAATAAGAGTAAAGGGTTAACTATAGGATAGAAGAAGCGATCAAAAATGGATTAAACAATTCTTGTATTCTTTTTATATTTTATATAAAAAGTCATTTCATTTTTTAGTTGTTTCGCTGTTTGTGGCGTTGAAAAATTGAAAAATTGAAATATACAAACGACAATAAAGAATAATTTTTACAAGACTACAAAAGTCAGGTATATAAATTAAAATTGAAAGTACGATCAAACGTAGAGTCGAAGCAAGGCCAACAATAAGAGTAAAGGGTTAACTATAGGATAGAAGAAGCGATCAAAAATGGATTAAACAATTCTTGTATTCTTTTTATATTTTATATAAAAAGTCATTTCATTTTTTAGTTGTTTCGCTGTTTGTGGCGTTG
>OY769908.1:6104550-6124550 GCA_963669185.1 Dyspetes luteomarginatus | reverse complement strand
AGATAGAGACAGAGTTAAAGAGAGAAAATGATTCTTGTGCCACCAACGAGGAATACGATGGGCGGTCTCTCGTAGGCTGGCACTAGTTAACGCCCATGTTTTATAGTTTATGATTTGCTTCCCAGAGGCTTTTTATTTATCTCTCTTCATCTCTCTCTCTCTCTCTTTCTCTCCCTTCTCTCTGTATATATATATATATATGTATAAATGAGCGAGTGTAACAAGCGATTTGATCATCACCCTTTTTCTCTCTTCTCGTAATTTCTTCTTTTCTCGCCGCTCGTCTTATGCGCGAGAGGATATTATTTGCCGACGAAACGATAGAGAACTATATATATATATAGAGAGAGAGAGAGAGAGAAAGAGAGACAAGTAGATGGAAACATTATACAATTATATTAAGCTTTATCGACACATTTCTTAAACCCGGATCTTCAAAGCTCCATAAAGGATACAATAAAAGAGATTATTTAATTTTTACTGTACTGTACAGTAAAGTTTTGTCTTAAATCCATTTTTTGTTTTTTTTTTCGGTAAAGAAGAAAAATGAAATGAAAAATGAGCAATTGAGTGAGAGATTCCGATGTGTGTCACGAGCTATTAATTTCTCGTGAAGGTCGTACCGAAGATCGGTCGGAATATACGCGGTTAATTGGTAAATATAATCAATATTGTAATCATCATTTCTTATCGGCAGCATATGAATTACGAGGATACACGAGAACGAAACAAAAAACGAGTGAGAGAACGAAAGAGAGAGAGAGAGATAAACGGAAATTACCGGATGTGAGACGATATATGTAATTTATGCGATGAATCCTACTGATAAGAGTCCTCTCGTAATGATAATCGACTCTCCTCACTTTGATTATTATCCGCGAATTATTCAACTTCCTGTGAACTTGTACTTTGTAGCCATTCGCGAGCACACTTTCCGAACGTGTTTTTCATTCTTCACTTATCGCGTTTTTTCTTGTTTTTATTATTATTTTTAGAATCTTTTTATCTCGTGGAAAACAGACGGGAGAATATGACCGAGAAATATTCATCTATTTGGGTAAAATAAATGTTAAATCAATAAAATTTATTTGATTTAATGAAAACTAAGTTCTTGGATTATTTGTAATTAAATAAATCAAATAAATGTTAATTCAATAAAATTTATTTGATTTAATGAAAACTAAGTTCTTGAATTATTTGTAATTAAATAAATCAAATAAATGTTAATTCAATAAAATTTATTTGATTTAATGAAAACTAAGTTCTTGAATTATTTGTAATTAAATAAATCAAATAAATGTTAATTCAATAAAATTTATTTGATTTAATGAAAACTAAGTTCTTGAATTATTTGTAATTAAATAAATATAACAAAAGTGCATTTGGTTTATTTAAAATTCGAATATTCACTTTTCCCAAAAAAATGTATTCGATGTATGTATTCTATTGTGTTCGAATGTATACCCTGCAGATTTTTACGTACCCTTCCCATTACCCTCCTATCACTTGCTGCCCGCACTTATGTTAGCTAAGCTAACCTAACTTTCGGTGCGTCTGCAGCCGACTTAGCTACACTGTACCGGATTCGCCATGGGCACAGGGAAACTGCGGAAAACCTGCGTCGGTATAGTCGGTTCCTTTGGCAAAATTGTGGTGTTCCTACAAGTAATCACCCAACTCTGGGAAGATGACCTCTCGCTCAGCGATTTGATGCGTCAGCCAGCGCACGGCTAAGCGGTCACCTCACCAAGTACTGTCCGCGTCTAACTCTTCTGCACTTTGGTGACCGCCAGACCCACACACCGACTACGCACCTATCGCTGTCGGTATGTATTCGATGTATTTCTTATGTAAAAAAAAATAAAAAATAAAATTATTTTAGATTTATTCAAATTTAATTCGCAAAATAAGTGATTACGCCACGATATGGTCAGACAGGGTCACGAGCCATGCAGAGCGAGGAACGTGAGCTGTGTAGGACGATCAAAGAGATTTGGAAATTACTCCCTCTCAGTGATGATGATGCGGGTGGAGACGAGGGTAACACCGTGCAATAGAGGCACGATGAAACTGCATATATAGGGCGCAGAGACTCTCTCTCTCTCTTTCTCTGTGCTCGCAGATAACGAGTGATTGATCGAGCACCGCGCCTTAATTACAGGGAGCGAGCATATGGTTTTTGTATTATATATACGACATACGGAGATTCTTTGCGTGTTTCCATATACATACATGCTTGTCTATGTGCAGATCCCCAGGTGTATCCAGACTATATACATATATATATATATTTTTCAGTGGGCGAAATATATATGCATATAATTTATTGACAAAAAAAAAAAATTGACGAAAAAATATTGGCACTAAAACACGGTGCTCGATCACGGAACTCGGCGCGTTTGCCTTCAGCACGATCTCGATCGTTGCCGATATGTACATTTTTTTTCTCTTCTCAATAACCCAAATGGATCGTCGATTGATTAATATTTCCGTTCGTGAAGCCCTGATTGATATAATCAAACTCTTGTCCCTTTTTTTCTTGTGCACTCTTATAATTAATATCCTAGCTGCTTATTATAGTTATCATATTATACATTCTCGAGCAATGTTATACTATATATGTACTAAATATAATCAGACAACGATCAACGTGAGTGACCAACTGTAATTATTTTTTTTACAGATTTATCCAAATTACATTCTAACGACATTTTGATCGAAAATTTAATTTAAAATGTATCTCTATTATCTGATTATTTGATCTATTTTTTTATTTGAAAAATGAGAGCTGGCCAAATAAAAAAAAAGTATATATAAAAAATTCCATCTATAAAATTCAATAAGATTTGGCATAAAAAATGAAAGCTCGAACTCGTGCAGGGATCAGTAATTATCATATCATCAATTATCGCCTCAATTGTCTATCGATAGGACCAATGATTTATTCCAATCCATTGCTCATTTTTTTTTTTTCTCCTATAACTACTGTGAGTACATTTTACTATTATATGTAAATCATCCTATTAGCCACGTGACACCATAACGTGGAACTCACCGAGTGTAATTTAATCGCTATAGATACTAAATATATATATATATATATATATATATATATTTCCGAGGACGATATATGTCCGAGGACGATTAGCCACCCGCGGTGTTCGAGAAACATTTTTAGCTTCTTTTTCCCCTTTCGTTGCAGTCGCTGCTTCTTGAACAGGATACGGTGGTGCGAATTGAGATATCAAATCATCTTGTTTATGTAGTTTATTTTTTAATTCCCTCTTGCCGCTTCGACAAGAAAGAGAGATGAGAGAGAGAGAGAGAGCGATCGAAATAAAAATTATTGGCAACAAAAAAAGATGATCGAATGAACCGGCATGGCAAATGTCGATTATTGTAATACGTGTGTGTACCTTTTAAGGGATTTTTTTGAAAGCTTCCCTTATCATTCGTGAGGGCTGATGATGATCGTATTACTCGCGCGAGAATTCCACGAAGATATCCGGATCTCGATGATGATAACTATTCTTGCATGCATTCCTTTTTCTCCCCCTCCCTACCTCCCTCTCTCCATTCCTCCATTTTTTCGTCCATTCGACTGTCGTAAAATGAAAAATGTTTCAGTGCAAAAATCGGAAAGATACGGTTCGACGATGACGTTTCTTGGGTGATAATTGGTCAATTAGAATGGTCGAGAAAAAAAAACGAGTGATCGTAAATGCCAAGTAAAAGAGCGTATACTAAGCGTTTTATGGTATTTCTCATTACATTTTGATTCTATGCCTTGTTACAGTACATTTATGTGAATATATATATATATATATATATATATATATATATATATATATATATATAATACTCGATATACCGGTTACATGATTCGCCATGTTTATATTCACATATACAGAAGGATGAAAGAATTTTGTAATTGTAGTGTGGATGCAAGAGTGTGCCACTCATGTCCCTCTCGTGTCTCGGTGCATTGAAAAATGATCCTATTACGATATGATTTATGATAAGGGTTGCTGAATCATGAGACTGAATCATGAGCAAGAGAACTGCAAGAGACTGATAGGTCTTTGTGTATCTCGAAGCTGTATACGAATGCAAAGGATGAAGAAAAATATTTTACAACCCGACTTATTTTCATTCTTCATGTCCGTCAATCTTAATCGGTTGGCAGTAGGTAACGCTTGTATCTCGAAATTATATCAATTGTACAGTAACAATTGCAATGGAGATAAAATATTTTCTTCTGGAATGTCGATTGCTATTTGCGACACGAAATAATGAGAAATGTGATTGAAATGTTAGACGAAGAAGAAAAAATGAATAAATAATAAGAATAATATTAATTGAATAGAAAATAAAAATAATAAATGAAAATGGATGAATAGCGAATAATTTTTTTCATAATGGTCCATGTGTCTCTCGTTGGCCAAGATGAAGAAAAATTATCTTATTAGAGTTTAAGAAGAGGAGAATAATTCGAAAGGTCGTTGAACGAAATTAATTTGTGTAAATTTATTTTTTCAATCAGAGAAATTTCAATAGAGCAGAGAAAACATTGAGACATTTTTTATCCGTACTCGGTTTCGACGAAATCTTAAGTGATATTTTTCGACTCTTTTGTTATGACAAAGTCGTCTTTATAGAATAATAATTGAATTGCATTGAATTTGAACATTTTCCATTAACTGCCTTGATTAAGGGATGGAACATTTTATTCTGGATTCATAGCCCAGGATAAAAAAATGTTAATGCTCATAAAATACGATTACAGGACTGGCGGGAACATTGAAAAGTTTTATATCGAGGAGAAAAAAAAAATCAGAGGCATAAAAAAGTACTTTGAAATGAGAGAGTTCATTTTAGTGTAATCGAATGTGATAAAAAAAAAGGGTGTTTTATTTCAAGAATATTATATACCTGTGCTATCTAGGAAAAATAAAAGTTAAGAGTGCCTTTATTCTCGTTTAGTTATTTAGTCTCTACCTAATTTATATTTACGCGATTTATATATACATTGACACCGGACTCTATTTCGTTTACGAGAATAAATAAATTCGACAAAATGTGCACTCAAATAAAGTCCCACCTGACGTGGTCGTGGTCCTTCGGCTGTCAGGGCCCTGATTTAACCATTTACATTATTGGGGGCCAGCTGGTGTAAATACTGACAACCTTGTCGGCTTGCGAGAGCAGGAGAAGTGGGTCCAGTTGGCGGGACCAGAATTTTGTAGAGTCAAGGAAATACTAAGGATCACGCGTAGTGGAATGAAAGTGTAATATAATGAACTCACGTTTAGGTTGACTGTTGATAAATTATCCCTTTTATTCCCCCACTTCGATAAACAGGCCTTGGAGTTGCCAGATCCGCTTTACAATATTGCACTTCTCTCACACACTCTCAGGCAGACTCTCACACACACCAAATATTACACGATATACGATCTTACTCAGATGACTAATGCTAATTGTGACAAATTAAATTTGAGCAGATCGAGACAGTTCGATAATCGTCAAGCGTCGCGCGTAGACTCCTCACGAGCCCCTGGTCACACTTGCCATCTCGAAAATTACGAAAGTGAATGAATCGTGGAATGAAAGTGTAATATAATGAACTCACGTTTAGGTTGACTGTTGATAAATTATCCCTTTTATTCTCCCACTTCGATAAACAGGCCTTGGAGTTGCCGGATCCGCTTTACAATATTGCACTTCTCTCACACACTCTCAGACAGACTCTCACACACACCAAATATTACACGATATACGATCTTACTCAGATGACTAATGCTAATTGTGACAAATTAAATTTGAGCAGATCGAGACAGTTCGATAATCGTCAAGCGTCGCGCGTAGACTCCTCACGAGCCCCTGGTCGCCACTAGCCATCTCGAAAATTACGAAAGTGGGGCAAGGACCCGAGTGGGGTGACTTCTCGTGTCATATTGGGCAAGAGATCTTTGCCCGAGATGTGACGTAGTCACGTTAACTTGTCATAACGCGCGACATTTAAATACTTTTGGCAAATTTACTTGAGGGAACGAGTCGAGGGTGGTATTTTCCTGTCTCTGTATATATATATATATATATATATATATTTGTATATATATATATTTGTATATATATATAAATTTGAATATATATGTATATAATATATACATATACGTATATAAAGGTGTGCATTAAGAAATACCAGTCACGCGACAAGATGCATGACCAAAGTGCAGTTCGTGGACTGGTAAGAATAGCAGGAAGCTCTCTTATTCTTCTAACGACCATTATACGTGATACGCTGTGCTGGTATCAGCATATCGCGATCGTTCGCGTTGAATTAATAGACGCGTCGTGATAGTGACAGGGAGGCCATCACGACTTTGCTATTTCGTTAAAAAAAAAAACGCACTCTTTTTTTTTTTCAACCCTTTGCAAAACGAATGATCGAATTTTTTAACTACATTTTTGATTGACTATAAGACTTAATAACTGATTTGAGATATCCGAAAAGGGATTAACGACGAAACAAAAATGGCTTTTGTAATTTTATTCAAATTTCAAATATAAAATAAATAAAAAAATTGTGTCAGTATAAATATTGTTAGTTTTGAATAAATCAATAAATAAAAGACAATTTATTTCAAATAATTGTATGAAAAAAATTCATTATTTAGTCGTCATTTTTTAAATGTGTTTCAAGACAATTTAGAAAGGCAACAAAATACAAAGTTCAGGTTCAGGTACAAAAAAAATGGAAAAAATGAAACGAAAAAAAAAAAAAAATTACGTAGTGTCTCGAAATGGTTATATTTCATAATATGGTGATTCATACTGAATTGGATGAGAGTAATCGTTAATAAAACCGTCTCGCCACTCGGCTCCCTATTTCATTTCACGGGAGTGTCACTCGTTTTCTCTCGCCTCGAGTTTCGAGGAACGTTTCCACACGCTATTTCGTGGGCTTTTCCTCTGTGTGAATCTCTTGAGGATCTCACTCAACTCTCGCCGATTGAATTATTTATCGAGCTTGCGCGAAAAGTCAATTAAAACCGTTTTAACATTCCAATCGTATTTCCTCCACTTTGAAAATCCCTCTCTCTCTCCCTCTCCCTTCTTTCCCACGGATGGATGATACGAGGACGACTAAAAATCCCAAACGCGATTTTCACGACTAAAAAAAAAAAAGAATCGCACGAAGATCTTATCCACGGGTAATTCTCGATGTGCCATCACGGGTGATATCTCTCAGCAAAGTTTAGATTCAGTTATCTCACTCCGAGAAAAGAATTAAGTGTCAACAGAGAAATCTATCGGATCTTTGTGAGATTGACAGCGGTCCAAACTGACGTTAACTCTCATCCGAATATATTTTCAAATATTCCGTTTTCTGATAACTCTATAAACGTTTATAGAAATTAATTAATAGAGAAAAATTTATTTTACTTGAATAAAGTTTCATCAGGAATAAATAAACTTTGTAGGATTTAAGAATCCAACTCACCTGTATTCGAATGGAAAATAAATTACCTGCCATAAACACAAGAAATTAATAGCAAATAATTTTTAGCGAATTCTTTTTTTCAAATAACGAATAATAACTGATCATGATAAAATTGTCGATGTGCAAGAACAACGTAAGCCTTAAAAAAATCGATCATACAAAAAAATGGAATTAACTTTAATACAGTTTTATCTAATGATAATAAACAAATTTCGTTAAATTAAATGGCACCTGTATTGAAATGAAAAATAAATTACCTGCCATAAACACAAGAAATTAATAGCAAATAATTTTTAGCGAATTATTTTTTTCAAATAACGAATAATAACTGATCATGATGAAATTGTCGATGTGCAAGAACAACGTAAGCCTTAAAAAAAAAAATCGATCATACAAAAAAATGGAATTAACTTTAATACAGTTTTATCTAATGATAATAAATAAATTTCATTAAATTAAATGGTAATTGTGCAATCAGTTATCAGTTATCTCATTCCGAGAAAGGAATTAAGTGTCAACAGAGAAATCGATCGGATCTTTGTGAGATTGACAGCGGTCCAAACTGACGTTAACTCTCATCCGAATATATTTTCAAATATTCCGTTTTCTGATAACTCTATAAACGTTTATAGAAATTAATTAATAGAGAAAAATTTATTTTACTTGAATAAAGTTTCATCAGGAATAAATAAACTTTGTAGGATTTAAGAATCCAACTCAACTGTATTGAAATGAAAAATAAATTACGTGCCATAAACACAAGAAATTAATAGCAAATAATTTTTAGCGAATTATTTTTTTCAAATAACGAATAGTAACTGATCATGATGAAATTGTCGATGTGCAAGAACAACGTAAGCCTTAAAAAAAAATCGATCATACAAAAAAATGGAATTAACTTTAATAAAGTTTTATCTAATGATAATGAATAAATTTCATTAAATTAAATGGTAATTGTGCAATCAATTATTCAACCAGCAATTAAATAATTTTTCAATGATTTATTTGACTACTTAACGAATTAGTTAATTTTTCTCTCTACTTTACATGGGCAAATTGTCTATTCTGCAATTGTTTATTTAATTTTTCAATTCACGATTCGTTTTTACTCAAGTTTCTCTCCTCATTCCATGTGATATTAATAATGGTAGAAATTATATACACATGAGCAGGTATAATAAAAGTGTATATAAAATCACGCCTAGCAGAGCGTTATCTCTTAATGCTGCTGTTCACCGAGTTGAGGTTTCTTGAGAAAATTGAGCAATTACTTGGCATTGCGTGAGAGTTGGGCATCTGCAACGCAAACGTTTCCAAGTTCTCTTCACCATCTCCTCTACCTTCGTATTACAACCCTCTGAGTCTCGTTCACCATGGGACACCCACCACGATGGTGAGCTATTATACCGTTAAATATATAGTTATATATAGGTAGCAGTAGCTTTGGGTACAGGAAATCTGCAGCATGTGGCTGTTGGCTTTTCTGGTTGGGTTTGTGCATGCTATACGTAGTGGGATACACCTCTTGCAGGTAAGCATAAATGTGCATAGTTGTGTAAGTATATTTGTCACGTACATATTCCTAAAGTTCTCACAAGTATATATATATACAAATTTTTATTTATGTGTGTATTGAGTACATACTCCAGCAGCTGTTGCAAGTATATACAAATAATATTTGTACGTATAAATGTGTACATATATATATATATATATATATATATATATATATATATATATATATATATTTATATATATATATATATATATTTATGTATGTATATAAATACACATATATCAGGCTGGAGCGCAAACGGCTAGGTGCGCCGCCATAAATCTGCCAAGCAGTGGCAAATTAAATCATTATCTGGAAGCTGCGAGCAAATTGCGCTGATGCATGCTTTGCAGGTGTTTTTTTTTTTTAAATTAATTTTTTTATTTTTCTTCTTCTTCATCTTTAATCTGTATCTTCATCTCTGGCGAGTATGTATATATGGACAAGTGTTTGTACTTATCTGCGAGATAAGAATCTTGCCTTCATATTGTTTCGAGATGGATAAGATGGCTAAATTTAATGATGGAAGAGGAATAAAAAAGATTCTTTCATTCAGGATCATTTTTTTTTTTAAATCAATATTTATAGATAATATATTAAATGTTACATTGTAACGAACGAGACAAGGAGAGAATTTTTTTCGAAGATTATCAATATTTTGAAAAAATATCTGAACCTTGCAGTAATAAACAACAAAATATTCGTTGATTTGCAATTAATAAAATGAATGTCCTGCTTTTGAGAAATGTTTTTATAATTACGATCACATAAAAGACGCTGAAAAAAAAAAAAATCAGATCTAGTGTGTCCAAAGTTTAAAAGAGATTTTTTTTAATGCACGATTATATCGATTGTTTTGAATTCACTTTAGGTTCAAGATCTCACAAAAGCTTTAAAAATTGTTTTCATCACATTCAAAATAAATCATAACACCAATAGATCGTGAAATAGCCATTAAATCGTAACGAATGATGTGAAAGAATTTTCTTTTTTTTTATATACATTTCAACGACGATTATCGACCTTTCAAATAAATCTTAGGTAGGATCAAGACCTCAAAACAAATGCTTAGCTGCTTCTCGAGCTCGTTCAAGCCGATGTATTGCTATAGTAAAATTATACAGTCTCTCTACTGTCTCCTCTACTCTTCTCTCTCGATACACTCGCTAACGACACTTTAATCGAGTAATTAGACGCGAGTGAAGTACATATATAAGCTATGTATAGTTATAGCTATATATATATATATATATATATATATGTATATATATATATATAGCGACAGATGGAACAAGAGACGAGATCCATACAGTAATAATAATATACGCGAATGCCTGTCGTGTCTTTCGAGCTCTTGCGATATATATATATATATATATATATATATATATAGATTCGCATAAGGCAGCATAAGCCTTGAATTCCGCGCACCTCCGGGTAATATATCCCCGTTTCAGAGACACATTACCAGATACGAGTTAAAGGTTAAGCTCGGCAATCTCTCCTCTGTAGACGACAACGATGACGACGACTATACGACGACTCGAGCCATGGCATCAGCTTGTCGTCCACAGAGCTTGGACCCACGAGATAAAGAAATAAAGGAAAGAAGATGATAAAGAAGAAAAAAAAAAAGACAGGAGAAAGAGAGAAAACGCATTGCCTTCTTTGGAGAAAATTCCATTTGTAAAACATCGAGGACTTTTCTCGTGACACGTAAATGTACATAGATATATATATATATATATCACGTAATAATGATTTATCGTCCATTTGAAATTGAAAAGTTTCAGACACTTGGATTTTGAGTTATTGATAGGATTTACTTAGCACATACATATATCACTTAAATTTGATTTTAGTAAATATTTTTCTTTATTTACTTTTTATTTGAATTTAGACTTGTGAGTTTTTGTCGAAATTTATTAGCTACTCACTTGAACTTATTTTTTAATTAATTTATAATTATTATTATTTATTAAAGAATTATTTTACGAGTCTCGTTCTCGAGATTACATTGCAGTACCGTTTATTTCCACACGATAGTGCCATGATATTTCAGAGTTTAAAAAAACAAAAAATCCCCAGATATCCTGGTGCTGCGATCATAATCCCTACGTCGTCACGTTATTCGTGCGCGAAGGTGTCACATGTTAAGAGCTTATTCCATTTTTAATTAGGTTTATTTTATCTACAAATCATCATGAGCAAATCACGTAAGAAGAAGAAGACCAGGGGCGATAAGGACAAGTTTTGGAAAAAGTTAAGTGAGCTAGTCGATACTATACCGGACTCCTCATTGGGTTCGGAATCAGGAGGTGCAACCGCACCCGCCTCAAAAAAGAATTGGAAATGACAATGCGTCGAATTCTCCTGAAGGTATTCTAATATTCGTATGAATTGTTGGGATCGACCAGGCGGCATAGCCATACGGAGGCAATCTCTAAGAGTATTAAGTCGAACGTAATCTCCATGTTTAAAACGCGATTGAATCACGCTCTGAAACGATTGGCCTTAGACTCGGCGACTTTGTGAGTACGTAGATAGGCCTTCCGAGCCCTATCTTGAGTCGTATACGTTCTTCAGAAACGTTTTTTCTCCCAAGGATTGAGCAACTCAAGGATTGAGTAAGTCAAGGATTGGGTAACTCAAGGATTGAGTAACTCAAGGATTGAGTAACTCAAGGATTGAGTAACTCAAGGATTGAGTAACTCAAGGATTGAGTAACTCAAGGATTGAGTAACTCAAGGATTAGGTAACTCAAGGATTGAGTAACTCAAGGATTGAGTAACTCAAGGATTGAGTAACTCAAGGATTGAGTAACTCAAGGATTGAGTAACTCAAGGATTGAGTAGCTCAAGAATTGAGTAACTTTTATGGCCATTAGACTTCCAAAACGTCCAAAGCCTGAATAGTGGATTGACCTCTAAACATCTACAATGTAATATCGAGAACGAGACTCGTAAAATAATTAAATGATCAAACGAACTTACCTAAGTGAATTTCGATCGTAATTATATGTAGTCTCGTTCGAGATGATTACATCCGCCCTTGAAGGATCTTGATCCTTTATTAACTCTACCCTCAGTTTACAATATTCGAGTTTACTTATATTATTTTTAGTTATTTCCGTGAGTATCTTTAAACAATATAACGAAGGGTGGAGTATGATCGCAGCGCCAGGATATCTGAGGATTTTTTGTTTCTTAAGCTCTGAAATATCGTGGCACTATCGTGTGGAAGTAGACGGTACTGCAATGTAATCATCTCGAACAAGACTACATATCATTACGATCGAACTTCACTCAGGTAAGTTCGTTTGATCGTTCAATTATTGTTTACTTGAGATACTTAAGGATAGGGCGAGGAATAAATAAAAAAACTAAGAGACTTTGCCATTTCTGACGTTTTTTTTGGGACGCAATAAGCAGAAGAGCAGTCCTTTTCCAGTCACTACTAATTTTCCTCCTCTCTTCGTTTTCTCCATCTGTTTGCATTGGATTTCAATTGGATAATTGCATTCCGGTGAATGATAATGTAATAAAGAAGGAGGACGATCTGGCCTATCGAGTTGCGAGGGAATGAGAGCAGCCTGAGGCGACAATATATTAAGTCAGGGTCGCTTAAATCTCAAGAAACGAAAAAAAATTTGTCCATAGAGTAAAGTCAGCTGAGTTCGTTGAGATAATTAAATTCTTCCGAGAATGTACGAACGAATTATTTCGATTTCATTGGCGTAAAAATATAATAAAATAAATAAGAAATAGAATAAAAGGCTAAACGATCACACGACATACAATTAAAAATTATTTGAAGAATGAAAGATAATTTTAAACAAATAATTTGGTCCATATATACTCAGGTCCGATTGTTTACTCATAAGTTTGATCTTAAATTTTGACTCACGTTCAAACTTAAATCTTAATTCAGGTTTGATCTCAAGCTAACTTATTTTAAATTTCAAGTTTAAACTCGAGCTCGAAAAAATTGTTTAAAACAGTAATAAGAAACAAATCAATTAATTACGCGATTAATATTAATAAAGTTCAAGTTAAAAATGGAACGAGAGAATTTTTGATAAAAATAAATTTTAAAAATGTTATCATTATCTGGTAAATACTCACCAGGCCATTACATGCTGACAGTGCAACGAGGGAATCCTTGTGTCCCCGAATGAATCCACGATAATGACATTTCGTAGAGACGCCCCTCGGTGATGATCGCACGTGCATGCCACGTTTACGTCTCTCGACGACCAATCCCGGTCCTACGAAGTCACTTGTTTCTGTCAGCTGTAGATGATACTCCGTACCATCAAGCTCAAGTCTATAATGCAACTCCTCGCCATTGCCAGAATGATGATGGGTCACGTTATGACTAATCAAATCACCATTGTCTCTCACTTTCCGAGGTATCACAATTTCATTATCCGATCTTCCTCGATTATCGTCTTTACTGTAGATTCCTTAAATCATTAATAAAAATATACTGAATTTTATTAAAATTTGATTAATTAAATAACAATTCAATTGAATTTTATTTAATTCTTTTGTTAATATCGTTTAGTCTATTTCCACGTCTTCATATTTTTATTGCTTTAAGGACTATCTACCATAAATCGGCGAAATTAGTAGAATTTTTCGGAAACAATTTATTTTCAACAATAATAAAAATAATAAAAATCTTGAAATGTACATTTCTTCGAGATTTTATGAGATATTCGACTGTATCTCTTGGTATAAGGACTGGCCCATTGTGCCTCATTCTCTCGAAGACAATTATTCGTATGCACCAGCGAAGCTTTGTCTCTCTTACATTTAATTATTTTATTATGAAGGTTTCAAGACAGAGAAAGAGAGAGAGAGACGTCTATTTCTTTCGTAAATTTTATTTAATTGGGTCTACACCTCAGCAGAATGAGCGTACTGTATTACACGACGATAAATTATTATAGCCCATTAAAACGGACGCCATGCGATTAGACGATGATTTATAATGATGTAAAAGGCAGTTTTCACGGCTCAAGACAATGCGTCGTTAATTGAAAGCAAAATATTTACATATAATATATGTATATATATGTACACGTACGTCTGATATATATCGTTTGGCGAGTAGACAATCGTCATGATTTCGCGCAGTAAAACCAAGATGAGTGTAATAATGTATAAGTAAATGAATATATATTTTTTTAAAATAGTTTCAGATACAATTTCATACGTACACTTTTAGAAATTGTACATGTGTTGATCTCGAAGCGCCATCTGAGTGTCATAAGTGCACAATTAATGAAACTCTTGGATGATATATACAATATGTGTGATAGCCACACCATACTGACGTGCATTGACGATTGTAAATGGCTTTGCAATAATGTTACGATCTACGAGCCTGTCATCGATTAAATGATCGATGATCTATACCGATCTCTGTCAAAAAACTCCATTGATTTCATTTTGGTAACAAAAAAAATTGCAAAAAATGGCACTTTTTTAAAGAATAATCGAATGGTAGAATTGATTAATGCTAATCACGTGCTGCCCTCCACTGGATCACCCTGTCATTGATTAATATTGATCTCCCCCAAAAATCAGCATTGATTTCACTAGATATGTGGCAGGTAAATTTTATATTTTGGTAAAAAAAATTACAGAAAATGGCACTTTTTTTTAAGAATACTCAAATGGTAGAATTGATTAATTCTAATCACGTGCTATCCTCCACTGGACAGACCAAAAAAAAATCGCGGCTAACGAACAGTCTGCCTAGTGAAACTGGTCGTGAATGAAAAAAAAAAGAAAAAATGAAAAAGGCGAATTCACGTGGACGATTCAACGGTCAGGGTGAGAACAATCTGCTTGTGGCTGCTGCTGACCTGCACAACAGCCGAGGGTTATCATTAATCAGGCCAAAATCGGTCACGCTCTCGTCGTGCTTCAACGGAAATGCTGGATATTTCAAACATTTTTTTTTTTTCGAGCAAGTATAGAATTTAGACCACGTTTAAAAATGTATGGGATATTCCAGGCTACTTTTGCAACGGTGAAAATCTAAGGATGACGTCATTATCAATGAATTTGTGATTCAAACAATTTTGTCGATATTTGCAAAACGCTGAAAAAAATTACTAAACTCGCAAATAAAATTTTGTCGAATCGTATACCGTACAAGAGACATATAGCTCGATCAATATATATGCACAGTAGGCAATTGTGCAAAAACGCATCGCGCAGTACATGAAAAAGTGAGAATTGACCGCGTCTGTTGCCTCCTTTAACTGATGGACATTCAACGCGGAACTGCAAACGATGATATAAAACCATCGAATATCTCTATGTAGCCCTGCACGTACACACGGCATGATGCATGTCAAAGATCAAATTTTTTTTCAGCTCTTATTCATTTTTCATAATTTTTATTTATAATAAAAATAATGTACAATAGAAATATTATTTTTACACTAATGACACTACAATAATAGTGTCATTAGTATAACGTTTTTAAATATATAATATTTCTATTCTACATTATTTCTATTATTACGAAAATATTTCATTGGGAATTTTCCAGAGGGAAAGAGGGAAATTATTCAGTGTTTATTATTTGACATATGGGGCTGGAGGTGAATATTTTTTTTTTGCCAGCTTTAAAAAATAATTTACTATTGTATTTATTTTTTATCAAAAAATAATAAAACAAAAAAAAAATCGTACCTGCATGTTATATTTGTTAATGAAAAATTGCAAAAAACATCTTTACCGAAATATTTATTTATATTGAGGGAGAAAAAAAAATAAAAAACAATATATAAAAAATATATTATTACGAAAATATTTCATTGGGAATTTTCCAGAGGGAAAGAGGGAAATTATTCAGTGTTTATTATTTGACATATATAATCTTTGGGGCTGGAGGTGAATATTTTTTTTTTCCCAGCTTTAAAAAATAATTTACTATTTTATTAATTTTTTATCAAAAAATAATAAAACAAAAAAAAATCGTACCCGCATGTAATATTTGTTAACGAAAAATTGCAAAAAACATCTTTACCGAAATATTTATTTATATTGAGGGAGAAAAAAAAATAAAAAAAAATATATAAAAAATATATTATTACGAAAATATTTCATTGGGAATTTTCCAGAGGGAAAGAGGGAAATTATTCAGTGTTTATTATTTGACATATATAATCTTTGGGGCTGGAGGTGAATATTTTTTTTTTGCCAGGTTTAAAAAATAATTTACTATTTTATTAATTTTTTATCAAAAAATAATAAAACAAAAAAAAAAATCGTACCTGCATGTAATATTTGTTAATGAAAAATTGCAAAAAACATCTTTACCGAAATATTTATTTATATTGAGGGAGAAAAAAAAAATAAAAAAAATATATTTCCCATAAAATCTAATGTATGTGGAGTGTCTCATATATTTAATAAAATAGATCATGGAAGGATCATGGATCATCATATATCGGGCGAATGTTATCAATTGTCTCGTTCATCGACGTACCACTCGCTATTCTGTACTGAAACTGCGGTATTAAATACTGTACAGGAGGCGATATAGAGTACATTCCATACAGCCGTGAATGAACTCACTTGCGGCAAGTAGATTCGGCCGTGTATGGTCGAGCATGCACAGACACGAGTATTAGCATGTATAATAGAAGGGGCTCGTGGACCGCACGCGAACGATGAGAACGACGGACCAGCAATTACGACTGGTTTCCAATTCGAATTTCCATAAGGCCGTAAAACACAAATACTGCCTGGGTAAATAGCTGTATGCAGTAGTTCAGTGTGCGTTTCGGATGGTTATGTGTGCAACGTCGTTGCGTCCATTTCGTTATAAATATATATATATATATATATGAGTGTGTGTATATAATTCAAAATCAAAAGGGTGTATCCAAGATCGATTTCCACGTTAAATAATGGTAGATAAGGCCTTCTGAATTAGAGCAAAATCGATATATAGCTCAATATAGCACGTACACTGTTCTCTACGTGAGCTAAATGTTAAGCAGCAAATTCCCTCCATCGTAGCCGTTTCTACTTGCGGTTTCTCCACTGTATTAGCCTGATCCAATCGCCCTCTCTCGTTACAGACTCATTACTAATTTATGTCCCATCAGTGCGTGAATAATGAAAAAAAAAAATAGACAGGGAAAGAAATCATCGTGAGAGAAAGAGAGTGGGATTAAACGTTAAATAAATTAAGGTCTGTGTGTGCAACGATTGGAAAAATTCTTGTGCAAAAGATATTATTACGTCTTTCTCCTGACATGGTCAGTGCTTGAGTTTCTAGTTGTGTTGTATATGTTGAAAAAATAATTTTTTAAATACGAAATTGGAAAGTTTTTATTTTCTGAATTGTTAAATTGTACAAAAACTTTATTCGCCCGATCGAAAAATCTTTTAGACAAAAGTTTCAGGATTTTGTGATTTGTATCCGACAATCCCATAATTACTGCAGACTTCAAGATCAGACGAGGGTCTTTTTCTTATTTTTTAAACGCAAATCTGTAATTTTTACCTCATAAAATGGTAGTCGGGTTTAAGAAAAAATGAATTTAATGTAATTTAATTTAAATAATTTAAGAAAAAACTCTTTTACTTTGTGATATCTTCAAACTTCAAGAAATCATGGTTTTATTATTTTCAAAGCTCAAAGCTATTTTTTTGCATCTTACTATAATTTTATGTTTCCGTCAAAGCCCTAAAACTTCAAGATCAGATGAGGGTCTTTTTCTTATTTTTTAAACGCAAATCTGTAATTTTTACCTCATAAAATGGTAGTCGGGTTCAAGAAAAAATTAATTTAGTGTAATTTAATTTAAATAATTTAAGAAAATACTCTTTTACTTTATGATATCTTCAAACTTCAAGGAATCATGGTTTTATTATTTTCAAAGCTCAAAGCTATTTTTTTGCATCTTATTATAATTTTATGTTTCCGTCAAAGGCCTAAAACTCTAGTCTCAATCATTTTCCAGCAAAGGGTCAAAATTTTTCGAGTAATTTCCACGAAGTATTGAAAATGGGGAAATCGGTACATATATTTATCGTGCAAAAATGTACGTTATAGACATAAATATGAGTTAATATATTTATATAGTGCGTTATAGAACGCTCGATTAATTTATAATCGATCGATATACCTATCGATGTGGCAATTAATAGAACAGCTTGTTTTATAACACGTTATTATATGTATATGTATATATACATATAATAACGTGTATATACGTACTATATAGATAAATATATATATATAGTATGTTGCATATATCAAACTCCTACAAACTCGTACCAGTTCCAGTGAGATTTAGTGCCAATATGGCCTATATGTACAACGATATTACTGGAAAATTGTAATATCTTATAAAAGAGCGACATTGGATTCTTAATTAATCGATTTTTCATCGACAAATCCCGAGACACCGAACGATCAATTTACGACTGATGATTTACATTATTATTGCACATATGGCCGAGTCATGTGCAGTGTTTAATACATATACATAATACATATACATTTAATACATATACATATACATTTTTTTAATACATATACTCTCTCTCACTCTACAAATACATTTTGTAGAGTGAGAGAGAGAGAGAGCGTAAAGGACTTGGAACTTCCCACGTACATGTGATAAACAACGTCGAGATAGCGTAGGTTCATCGATGTGTCGATGAAGAAAGAAGAAAAAAAATGTAATCGATAAATTTTCCATTTTTAATGAAATTGATTTAATAATTATTAATTAAATCTCTGTATGATTGAAAAATCATTAAAAAATCCGGAATAAATCTCAATATTGTAGTTGATAATTCCAAACAAATTGCACCAAAAAAAAAATAGAAAAAAAAAAAATTTGGTCCATAACTGCACGATTTATACAAGTACATCGTTATATATATATATATGTATATGGCCAAGTACGTTCTAGTATTCCACACGCTCGCTTGGAAATGGCCTATGAGAGTTTTTTTTTGTTTTTGCACCAATGTGTGTCTCATCCAGAGAGCTGGATCTATGGCTATAAATCGTCGTCGAGTGTTCTCGTACAGCACATCCGATCTAAAGCGATCGCGTATAGAGAGATACAAAGTATATATTATATATATATATATATATATATCAATTTTATATATATATATTAGTGATGTACTCTCGGGAGATCCTCGTGAGATCCCCGGGGTCCACTCTCTACATATAATACGTTAGATCTGGTAGTAGCGAGAGCGCGAGCCTCTTACACCAGATATCGATCTTTGATCGTGTTCGATCGAGTTATCCACCGTAGCGTCCAGGTCGTTTGAGTTACGCTCGCCTCTATATCGGTATGGAGCGATCGTGAGATCTATATAATAGATCTATATGTTTTATTTTCTTGCTTTGGTGGCACGGACGTTTGTGTATATATATATATATATATATATATATATATATATATATATATATATATATATATGGCATTCGTGCAAAGCCGTTAAAAATTTCACGCTGTAAGAGGTGCGAAAAATATCGCACGCTTGTGTATATATATAGCTCTCGCGCCATCTAACACTTCACGTTTATATTATTATTGACATCAAAGATTGCAAACGGACGATATAGTTATAGTTGTGTATATATATATATATATATATATATATATATGTATTTGTGGCGTCGACGACGGGATACCATAAGTTATAGAAGAAGCAGGCGCCCTCGTGCGCAAAGTTCCAGCATCGACTATAAAGAATAAGGACTTCCGTGAAGTCTGGCGCCGCGAGAAAACGACGCAAAAGGCGTCTCTATACGCGAGATTGCGCGAGCCTTCGTTCTTTCGCAGCTGACTATATATATATATGTATATACGAGCCGTGAGATCTCTGTGGCAGATCTGTAAGCTTTGAAGCCCGCGAGAGAGTTGACTGTGAT